>CM034154.1:585501387-585808887 GCA_019776745.2 Taxus chinensis | reverse complement strand
CCCACGGCTGGAGAAGAAAATGTCATGATCTTTCATCTTCCCATGGCTGGAAAAGAAATTTTCATGACTTTTCATCTTTTGACAGCTGAAAAGATGTTGTCATGACATTTCATATTCCCACGTCTAGAAAATTAAATGTCATGACCTTTCATCTTCCCACAGCTAGAAAATAAAAATGTCATGATGAAAATTCGAACTCCACACTTCAATACTGATTTTAGAAGACCAAAAATAAAATAGGCTTCACACACCAACAATCTCCAACATGGAGGTTGTTCCTACTAAGAAAAGTTCTCAACCCTTCATTATCAACCATGAAGGCCAATCAAAGTTGAACACAAATTCAATTTCTCCCTTGTGACCACCTTGGTCATCATATTCGTAGGATTCTGACTGGTATGAATCTTCTCCATCTTCAAATTATCTTCTTCCAAAGTTTCCCTTATGAAATGATATCTCATTTGAATTTTCTTCATCCTAGATTGAAAAGTGGAGTTCTTCGCTAAATTAATAGCGCTTTGACTATCACTGTGTAGTCTCCCAACTTCCTTCTTATGACCCAACTCATCAAGCAACTATTGTAGCCAAATCATCTCCTTACTTGCCTCTATGGCAACAACATACTCAGCCTTTGTGGTTGACAAAGCCACAACCTTTTATAACAGTGAAATCCAACTAACCTTTGTATCACCAACCATAAATACATAACCTTTCATGCTCCTCCTACTGTCCAAATCTCTTGCCATGTCTGAATCTACATAACCATGCAATGTAGTGTCTAATCCACCAAAACACAATGTTGCTCCCATGGTCCCTCTCAAATACCGAAGGATCCACTTCACTTCCTATCAGTGCTCTCTAGCTGTATCACTCATAAACCTTCTCAATGCTCCCAATGCATGGGCAATTTCAGTCTTAGTCCATACCATAACATACATCAAGATACCAACTGCTGATGAGTATGGTATCCTAGACATATGGATTTTATCCTCCTCAGTCTTGGGATTCTACTCCTTTGATAATTTAAAGTGACCTGCTAAAGGATTACTAACTGGTTTAGCATCCTGCATACTAAACCTCTCCAAGAAATTCTTTGTGTACTCTTCTTGAGATAATACCATCTTCCTCTCCTTCCTGTTCTGAGTTATTCTCATACCAAGGATTTGTTTTGCTGCCCCTAAATCCTTTATAGCAAAGGAGTCACCTAGCTGCTTCTTGAGTACCTTTATTCCCTACATGTTCTTCCCTGCAACAAGCATATCATCAACATACAGACACAGAATAATATAACTACCATCATGAAACTTCTTGATGTACACGCAATGGTCTAAGTGACACCTGGAGTAACCCTGTTCCTGCATAAAACTGTCAAACTTCTTGTACCACTACCATGGAGCTTGTTTCAGGCCATATAATCTCTTCTTCAATTTGAACACTAACCTCTCCTTCCCTTTGACCTCATAACCCAGTGGCTACTACATATACAATTCCTCCTCCAACTCACCATGAATGAATGTAGTATTAACATTCAACTGCTCTAAGTGCAGGTCTTCTACTGCTACTAAACAAAGAACAGTCCTAATAGAAGTCATTTTAACAATAGGAGAAAAAAATTCATAAAATTCTATACCTTTCTTCTGTGAAAATCCCATGACCACCAACCAGGCCTTGTATCTTTTCCTACCTCCATATTCCTCTTTAATTTTATACACCCACTTGTTCTACAATGTTCTCTTGCCCTCAGGTAGCTCCACTAGATCCCAAGTCTATTTTTCCATAAGACATCTATGTTCTTCATCCATGGCCTACTCACACTTCTTCCTGACATCCACCTACACTGCTTCCTCAAAGCACTCTGGCTATCAACTATCAGTGAGTAATAAATAATTCAAAGATGGATTAAATCATTCAGGTTCCCTTCTTACCCTAGAAGACATTCTCACCTCAGGATTTTGGGGTTCCTGATGAGTAGGTTCCTGAATAGACTGTGTCGTAACATGCTGCACCTAAACCACCCCCTTGGAAACCTTGTTGTCTGCAATGTCCTCTAACACTGTGTATTCTTTCTTTGATTCATTTTTTTGTTCCTGTAATTAATCTTTATACATGAATTTTTCATTAAATACAATATCTCTAGACCAAAATATTTTCTTGTCCTTAAGACTCCAAACATGGAAGCCAAAGTCATCCTCACCATATCCAACAAAGGTGCATTTCTCAAACTTAGCCTCTAACTTTTTCCTATCATCTTTATAAATGTGAACAAATACCTCACATCCAAACACTCTAAGAAATGAGTAATCAAATTTTCTCACCAGACCAAGCCTCCTTAGGTATACCTCCATCCAAAGCCAAAGAGGGTCCTCTATTAATCAGATAAACAACGGTGCTCACTAATTCCACCCAAAACATGATTAGAAGCCCCACATGTAACCTCATGCACCTAGCATGCTCCATGATTGTTCTGTTCATTCTCTCTGACACTCCATTTTCTTGTGGAGTATTTGGAACCATTATGTGCCTATGGATCCCATTTACCAAACATTAATCAATATATTCATTGTTGTAATACTCCCCTCCATTTTCTAACTTGAGGCATTTCAACTTGAGACCTGTTTCATTCTCAACCAAGGATTTTTATCTTTTGAAGGTTTCAAACACATCATATTTATTTCTAATTCAATACACCCAAACTTTTCTAGTTGCATCATCAATGAAAGTGACAGAATAACATGAACCACTGATATATTTTACCTTAGTTGGCCCCCATACATCTGCATGCACTAAATCCAACTTACTCTCCTTCCTGGTAGGTCCAACCTTGAGGAATCTCACCCGCTTATGTTTTCCATAAACACAATCCTCACAGAAGTCTAATTCTAACTCCTTTAATCTGGGAAACCTTTCCTTTATAATCTGCATGCCCTTTTGACTCATATGACTAAATCTCTGGTGCCACAAAGTTTCATCTCTATCTACAGCAAATAAATTACAAAAATCAGCACCACTGGTTAAATAAAAAGTACAATTTTTCTTACCTCTTGCAACCACAAGATCTCCCTTTGTAACCTTCAAAGAATATACTGTAAAATTGACTGTACAGCCATCACTACCTAGCTGGCCTGTTGATATCAAGTTCCACCTCAACTTAGGCACATGCTTGACGTCCTTAAGTAGCCATGTGTTCCCATTCTGCATTTTCACCCGAACACAACCTTTACCTACTATGTTGCATGGTTCATAATCACCAAGATATACATGTCCAAAATTTCCTTAAACAAAATCATTAAACTAATGTCTATGTGGGGTGGCATGGAAGGATGCCCATGAATCTAATACCCAAGATTCAACAATGTTATCTAAAGAAAGAATTAATTCATCTTGACAAACATCACCAGCTAGCATATTTACCTCTTTAGTTTCCTCCTTCTTGTTCTTATTATCCCGAAGATTCCAACAATCTTTCTTAGCATGACTAACCTTCCCATAGTGCCAACATTCTAACTTAATCTTGTACTTTGACCTTCCCCGATCATTCAAATTCCCATGGTTACCTTTCCCTTTGTTATTTTGTCTCCATATGCTCTCCACCGTCAAAGCATTTAGAGAAGTAGAAGAAACAATGGTGCTCTTCCATCACATTTCCTCGCTTAGGATCACACCTATTACATCATCAAACTTTAGCTTAGAATTATTAGAGATTGAATTACTTATAGCCATAACCAAGTTGTCCCATCTATCTGGTAAGTAGTTAAAAATCAACAAATCCCTGACCTCATCATCAAATTCAATTTTTATCGAGTTTAACATACTCAAAACCATATTAAATTCATTCAAATGAACAGAAACAAAACCATTCTTAGACATATTCATATTAAATAAATTTTTCATCAAAATTATTTTATTAGAGGCAGAGGGTTTTTCATATAACTTCCCTAATGCACTCATGAGACCTTCCTTGGTCTTCTCCTGTGATATGTTGAAAGCAACTAAAGATGCAAGGCATAACTAAATTTTCCTGAGTGCCTTTCTATCCATCAAATCTCAATCCTCATATGAAATGGTTGTAGGTTTCTTTACTTTTCCAGCCAAAGGAACATGGAGGTCCATTTGATATAAGTAATCCTTTATTTTCATCTTCCACAAACTAAAGTTCTTCCCATTGAACTTCTCAACCCTCGATCTGCCCTCATCTGCCATAGCTCCCACTCAAGATAAACTTTCCCTGTGATTTACCACTTCAGAAAAAACAACCACCAAAGCTCTAATACCACTTGTTAGGAATTAGAGAACAAATATGCGGAAACAATTCCTCAAATCACAGCAGTAGGAAACTATATAGAAGAAGTATACATGTAGAAATATAATAACATAAATAAATAATACACAAAACAAGACAAGACAAGATTTAACGTGGTTAGCCCAATGTGGGCTACGTCCACCAAGAACTTGCTCAGATTTTATTATCAACAAGAGTATTTCAACTCTCACAGTCTTCTATCAGTTATGAACTCACAACAAAATTCCAAAGATGTTAAACCATAATTGAACCTTATCCTTGATCACTCTTGATCACTAAGACTCAAGACCTCTTGAACACACAAGATATCTTCAAGATACCCTAACACCTTTATTTATAGGATTACAATCCTTTTAAGAAGTCCAAAAAATCCAAACCTATAAATTTGAAAGTCATGATCTTTCATCTTCCCATGGCTGGAAAGAAACTATCATGATCTTTCATCTTCCCATGGCTGGAAAAGAAATGGTCATGAACTTTTATATTCCCACGGATGAAAAGAAGTTGTCATCAACTTTAATCTTCCCATGGATTGAAAACAAACTGTCATGACCTTTCATCTTCCCACGACTAGAAAAGAAAATCTAATGATGAAAATTCAAACTCCACACTTCAATACTGATTTTAGAAGACCAAAAATAAAACAAGCTCCACACCCCAACAATAGCCTGCAACCCCCACAGCCGTACACATATTCAAAATAATTTCCCTTTTTTATTATTATATCAACCTTTTATTGTTAAAGTTGCTTGGATGTGTATAAACTTTTTCAATATAAAAGTTATTTAATTATTAATATATATATATATATAAAGTTATTTAACAACTCTAATATTAATATATATATATATATAATTTAACAACTATATTTATATATTATATATATAATTATAATATGTAATTATAATATATATAAATTTATATAGTAAAATATATATAATTATAATTGTATATATTATTTTGTTTTGTTGTACCTTATCTTAAATAATCAATCAAATATAATGTTAGTAGAATAAAGGTATGTTTAAAAATATCAAAGTTTGATAGAATGGAGGTTTTGGTGGAAATTTCACAACTAAAGGAGTAATAATTTTCTCTCTATTAATCTATGAGGTATAGTAGGGAACTAATAGATTTTCTTATCCAACCTAATACAATTAATAAAGAGGATGTATTCATTTTTAAAAAAATACTAAATATCTATTTTATTTTCTTATAGCATTGCATGATATTTATCTATGGTATCAACATCCCAACATACTGACTTTTACAATAAAATGAGAAGGTATTTCGTTTCAACTGCAATATATTGAATTTCATAGAGAGAAGGAAGTTAACCATTTTCTATATGCAAATTTTCTTCCTTTTTCAAAATAAAAGTGACATCTATTTCCAAGAAACAAGTATACTTCCATATATTTTTCCAACACAAACAAAACTATTTTACGAGATGAAAGCATAAATTACTTAATTTCATTTTCAAAATTGAATGAAATACATATTCAACAACTACAACTTTCAAGAGTCTTTCTTCAATCCCTTTCACTACACAATTTGATAATAAAACTTACAAGAATCTAATTTAAAATACAAGAGTATACAAGCCTCCCATTTAAGTGGAAACAACATGGCTAAATTTTACAAAAATAAATATTTCTTTTTCTTTTGATCTTCCAAAAAACAACTCTTTCCAAGATGCCAACTTGAACTCCTCCATTTTTCCAAAATCTAACCAAAACAACAAAATAAGGGGAGTAGGCAACACTCTCCATGCACCTTATAATCCAATGAGAAGGAGAAGACATCCTCCTCATTTTCCCTCAATCCCCAACAATGAAGCAATAGGATTATCAAGAAACCATGGCAACTTATGCATGGCTTCAACAACAATAATTCACACAAACGTTCCACACAATACGCATAATACAAAATATAAAAACAACATGTAATTTTCCAAAACACAAAGGATTCCATTCAAAGACCAAGGGAGAGAAGAAACATTAGGATTCACTTATGCCTCCCAATGGGTTAAGTTTCCACCTTAAAATCCTCAAAAACTTCATTCACACAACTGTTGACAATTTTTACACTTGTGTAAAAATGGGAAACTAGAAACTTCGTTACAATGGATAACATTGGTGAAGTATACCTAAGCTAAGGGAGGTTCTTTCAAAAAATATTGTTACTATTGAATTAATTGATGATTACATGAAATTTGCAGCTATGTGTGTTGTTACAAAACGTAACAGATCACATAGCGTGCAATTTCATGATTATCTTCAACAAAAGAACACAAAGCCCCGAAGGACAATTGTGTTGTCTTGATGAAGACATCCAATTGCAGAATAGATGAAATGCTAAGTTTTGGAACAACAAACATAATTACAGATTGCAGAAATTAGAGTTCATTACTAGATGTTACACTATTCTTAATGTTCTTTCCTTCATGATTAAGACATTCAATTATATTACTGAGTTGTTTAGTTCATCATACAATCCATACAGAAAGCTGAAATGTAGAAAGAGATACACAACTCAATTTCATAATTCAATGTTTTATTCATAAGGAATTTCAAATGTTCCCACACAAGTCATGGGAAATAACTGAAAAGTAAAGTACAACTACTGAAATAAGAGGCACACATGCATGAAAGATAAAATAGAGGAGTATGAATGAACCCATCATTTTCTTTGGGTTTCTCCTTCATTGATGCATCTCCATCTTCAAATTTATTCCCTCTTCATCTTCATTGTTGGAAGCATGGTACTTGAAAAGAAGAAAAGAGGAAAACTATTAGTTAAGAGCTCAAGGTTAATCCATATTTTCTGCATATGAATCTCTTAACAACAAGAGATATAGATTACTTGAAGATCAAACTGCATACATGATTTACTCACTCAAAAAGAAGGAGAAAAAAAGAAGAAAACAATGGACATAAGAGAGGCCAAAAGCCTAAATATTTTCTAACTGTTTTCTTAAGTGTGTAGGTACAGGTTGCAGCCAAGAAGAAATAAATCATATCTTGTAGTCCTCAATATAGATAAATATTGAATATTTCAATGAATTCTATCATATGGTACATGAAACAGATGAGTTGTAAGTACATGCTGGAATGAAGGAAGAATGTGACTCAATGGTGAAGAAGAAGAATCAGATTTCAAGAGGTTTAAGTTAATTGGAAAGAGAAGATTACAACTGAAACATAATGAGGAAGAGGTTTGAGAAAATTTTGAAAGGGCTTCACCATGTAAAATATACATTTACAACTTTTCATCATGTTTTTTTTAACTAAACACGTGCTTTAAAAGTTGTATGTAAATCAAATAAGTGATACAGAAAAGTAGATTATCATGCCATGATCAAGATAACAATTATTATGTTTTAGTGTCCAACAACAAATCAACTTCAATAGAAAAATGTTACATTTTGTATTATGAATCAGAAAATACATCTATTACAGGTGAATTAGAAATAAAAGAAGGAATTATGGGAAAATTTTAACAGGGCTTCGCCATGTAAAATGGACATTTGAAATTTTCTAACATGCATATCAAAGATGTAATAAAAAGGAAAAGCAATATTTAAACAAAAAAATAGAATGCACTTTCAGTCATCAAATTGAAGTACTTTGGAGCATTCATTATAGCTTAAAAACTGAATAGAATGAAGTTTCAAGATAATCTAACAAAGTTTAGCCATTTTAAATTGCAGCTTTTAGAATGAAGCAAGTATGAGTGCACATAAATGCTACTATCAAAGAAATATAGTATTTAAGCAAAAATAAATAAGACTATGGTATTTCAACAAAGCATCTAAATCAAGGGTTATTTCTTCTAATGGCTTTACAAGAATAAGAAAGTATTTACAACTTCCAAAATGCCACATACAAGGTACAAAGATCTCATGAAATCAAGAACATTCAAAGTACTAATACTTTAAGTTCTAGAATCAAATGAACAAGCCTATGTGTCTATATAGAAGATGTCAAATATCAAAAGATATAAGTTATAGTAATCAAGGAGGATAGAAGAGGAAATCAATGGAAGAATAGATGTTTGTCATAGAGGAGCTATAAGTGAAACCAAACAACTTCAAGTTTACATAATGATTCAAGACCTTGAGCCCAAACTTGGGATAGATGAAAGTGTACAATATTCTACAGTGTACTTCAGAGCCAAATTTAAATGCAAATTTCATGGTTAAATAAAACTAGAATAACACACAAAGAGTCAAAGGGATATAAACTTGACCACGGCTCAGCGTAACAAAGCTGAAACTAATGAGAAGAATATACTGAGTTGGAATTAGAACAAAAGAAGACACCAAAAGCTCAAATGGAGAGCAAACCCCAAGGTATTAAACATCGAAGTGAAGGAGTCTACACAAGGATGAAACACAGAATAAGTGAAAATTCTGATCAAATTAGGTAATGTAAATTTTAAAGTAATGAGAAGTGGATCTAAAAAATTTCTGAATCCTTTCTAATCCTCAAAACAGATTGCAGAATCAAGAACAAATAAAGAAGTCTGAATACCCATATCAAGGAGGGATACCCAAATTTGGGTTGTAATATCTCAAGCCACAAATTGAAAAATACATGTGAAGATATAGATTTAGGGAAATAATTCATTCATATAAAATAGTTAAAGTCCAGATACATATTTATTGCAATATAACTCAAAAGAATGAATACAGTTTCAAGTTGCAAATATGAGGAAGAAAATACAGTTTCTGAATTTAATAAAAAATCCCACTAAATGGGTATCCAAAAATTAGAGTAAGAAAAAATTACTTACTAGTCAAATGGAGAGAAAACCCGTAAAATATCATCAAATTCAGAGCCAAAAAGGAGAACGTAGAACAGGTTTCAACTCAGACATCAATGTTGTTCCAGAAATCACATTAAAAATGCAAAGGGAAAAAAGAGAATCAATGTTTCGAAGTTGAAATGGAAAAGGAAAAGTTACAATGGGGCTTAATAGACCCAATCTTACCATTCTTTTCCAAACAAGATGATAGTGGCATAGTCTCGAGCTTAAGGTGATTAAAAATGGTGACCACTTCAAAGGGAAGCTCATAAATAACCAGGGCACGGCCACAAAATAATTCAAGAAGGTTGAGCTCATAAAATATTTGGAAAGAGGTTGGACAACAAAGGAAAAACAACAAGAAATAACAGTGTACGATCCCCTTATCTCATCAAAAAACCATCATAGGAACAACATTACAAAGCTCGAGTGCCAAGAGACAACACTAAACAACCTTGTAAAGCTCACAATGATCAATGTGCAGTCAGGGGTTCAGAGAGTCTATGCAAGAAAATGAAAACCTACATAATCCTCACAGAGCTCCACATAATGAAGTGAATTTTTTAAAAGGAAAACTGAGCTCGAAGGCATTACAACTGGTAAAAAATGACCAAATATTGTAAGGAGAGCAAACTAAGAGCTTGAAACAATTAAAATGGTGGACATAACACTTTCAGATATTTCAAAGGCTAAGCTCGATGAAGAAACGATCATAGAAAATATAGATGCAATAATCATTAATGCAGAGGGGGAGAGCTCAAAGGACTTCAACAATTACGGAAAATACCCATAACCCATTTGTTCATAATTTTCAAACAGAATAAAATAAACAAAAATAAATTCAAATGAACCAAGAGTCAATTTGGTAAGAGAGTCGAGATTCATAAGATAAAAATGGTGATCTGAAAAAAATTTGTTAGGGATTCTCCACTCGGAACGAGCAAGAAAGAATGACCAAATGTTTGAGCTTGGGTACTTTTCAAATCTCCCACTAACCTGGGTACAATCTAACCCAACCAGGAGTTAGGAACCAACAACCGGAGATCAAGCCATGCAAGGATCGATGGCTGAGGATTGATGCAATTTTTAATGCAAGTCACATGGTAATATACCAATTACTATGTTAAAACTCCTAGTCAAAAACTCTAACCATGAGTCAAGGATCGATGGCCTAAAGATGTCCAATACAGAGATCAACAATTGAAAAATGATCAACATATTCAAAGAAAACCGTGATGTTCAGGATATCACCCACCATATTAAATGCCAAAGTCAGAAACCCTAATCATGGGTTGGAGATCAATGGCCACGAATCAAAAGGACACTGGATTCAATGCTCAGAAATTGATCACAGAATTTAAAAATAAATTCAACTTGAGTTAAAATATCTCTGAAAAAATGCATGGAGGGGTGACTCATCGTCACAAAGGGGCCAACCCTTGTTATTTTAGAATTATTTACATTTGACATACCAACTATAGTCCAAGTTTGAATGTTCCAAAAGTGCTAACCAAATCATGTCATGCAATGATCAAACCAAAAGTGTCCACCTTATTCTATTCATGATGCAAATTCGGCCAACTATACAATATAATATTAATCTAAGGTGGCAGACTATAGTATGGCCATGTGTTATGCAAAGGTGGATGAATATAGAATTATGGGATTTTTAATAAGTTACCTTCCCAAATGTGTTTGTGAAACCATGGTGATTTTCTAAGTCCACAAGAGTGGCCAAACCATGGTGAGACTAATACTGAACTGCAAAGGTGGTCCCTACTAGTGGAGGGGTTACATTGTGTTATTCATGTGATCACAAGATTACACAAGGAATTTCAACATAAGAACTTGAGCTTGGAGGTGGTCCCCATTAAGTGAATTTTTTGGGATGAATTATTTTGCAACTATTACAATTATTGTAATTATTTTGTTCACTCACAGGATATTTATTCTAGCATGCCTTCACAAAAAGATAGATCGGCAAGAGGACAGAATTTGTATGCACTAGGAGGATACTTTCTCATCAAGCAAGATTTATTATTATAAAATTATTCACCCTTTCCTTTCTTAAAAATAGAACAGTTAAACTGCATTTTGACTGTGATGTAATCAAAGACTATCAATGCCTCTTTGTACTAGTTTATTTTTCTAATTCCTTTATTTGTTATTAAAATAAAAGATAAAAGTAGGATGCATGTGCGAGTACAACCTTAGTATATTTTTAAGAAAGGTGGGTAAATTAAATTTGTTATATATTGTGTTCCTTGGCAAAGCACAAGAAGAGGAATTTTTAGATATAGGAGTCCTAAAGCAGTTTATGTCAGTTTTTCCCTCTGAATGTGAAGTATTTTCTTCCTTTCCAATTATTTGTAGTATTTTGTATGTTTCCATTAATCTTGTGAATGTGAATTCCCTGATTAATTATCTTTCCCTGTTGCAAATTCAGTAATTTCTACATGTTATTAATGTGTATGTGTAACTTAACAGTACTATTTTAATTTTATCCCTCAATACATCAAAGCATTTACCCTTAATTATCTACAGAAAATTGTTGGCATATGCATCAGAAATTCATTCCATATCAATTGTGCATATACTCAGTCAAAGACCTCATACAAATTTTATGTATCACCTCAGTTTTAAATCATTTTTGCAGTCATGTTTTACCCTTAACAATATAAAATCAGTTTAGGATATATCAATAAGGAACCGGCCTTGATATTAGAGACTCACCTCAAAATAGGTATACCCACAGACCTGAGGTGTTTCCATTGTATCTACGAAAGACAGAGATAAATTTTGCAAGCTTAGAACACCTACAAACCATCTCTTTATAGGGTGCACTTTCAAGAGATAACAATGAAAAAAACAAAATATTATCCCTCCCTCAATTTCTCTTATGTCTCCCACAAACTTGTATCCCTCCCTCAATAAATATAACGAGATAGATAAGAAAATCCTTATTATTATCACAAGGTGGGGCACCCAACCTAAACTTCCTCGAAAAGCATAACATAAACTCTCATCCCTCCCTTAATATATATCCCCATTTTCTTTCTCCTACACAACTTTAATGTCATTTTATTCCCGAAACCAAAACACACAACACTCATCCATTTACAACCATTTTCACAACAAAATAAGAAATAAAAATGCATGGGTTAGTTCCCTACCTTTCCATTACAAGAGTATCCAATTCACAAACATAAGCTTCAAGAATTTTCCATGTCCAAAATAAGAAAAAACCAATCTTCCAATCTTCAAACAAATGCTCCAAAAGAAAGCTCCTCTAAAAATGCAAGAGTGAAAAATAAAACATGTAACCCCAAAACCATCTACTAAACTTGAATATAGAAAAAGAGAAGAGGAGGGTGAGGTGGCTCCATGTAGGATGCCACATCACTTCTCCTCAACTCCACATCATATGGTCAAACACCAAATACAAAGCACAATAAATTGGTGGGTGAGAAATGAAAAGTTCCCCTTACACACACAAACCAAAAGCCATACTCCAAAGGACAAAATTAAAAGCTCATGTAAGAAGGTGCAATAATTTCACCTTTTTATCCTCCAAATCACATAATGGGGTCTAATTTTGACCCCTTACCCCATAGGTCTAGTTGGTAGATTAATTTAAGAGGTGTGTGAAAAGCTTAACTTGTCCCAAAAGCCTCCAAAAATATCCTTTAAGCCAAAAATCCGAGTTTGACATACAAGGTTGAGTATATAACACTTAAACCAATCAAAATCCTTTCAAATCCATAATAAAATCAAGGACAACCTACCACAATTTAATACCCCTTTGGTCACATCCAATTTACAATAACTAACACAATTAATAAAATTAATTAGAGCATATTACCTAAAAATAATAAAGTAGAACACGTCACAAAATTAATTCACATACTCATAAATAATTAAAATGAAAAGGTAACAACACATCTACCCATGTTTACATTTGAGGCCACCCACCAAAGGGGACCTCCTAACAAAATATTAACTACATATCAGCATATAAAAACACACATTGCTAAGGTGACCTATTTCCAATACCTAGAATTCCTTCATTGTTGCTCTCGTATCCCCTTTTGTTTGTTGTGTTATAATTTACTGTAAAATCGAAACAATACCTCTCTGGCCTCTTGGACATATCAATGACATCAAAATAATAAAACATACATATACATATAAATTCACATCATCAATTAACATAACTAAATCATCATTAAAATCAAATAATTTCACTAATTGTTTACAATTTCAAAATACTTCGATTCTATCATTTTATCAGTAACAATGAGATCACAAGAATAGTTGGATCTTCTAATTAACAATCTATACATCAAAATCTAATCTGTTAGTGTATATATATTAGTAACTTTATATAATCATTAATATGAAAATACATATCCATGCCTCTAAGATTCCATACAAACCACAAAACAAGTTGTAATATTCATAGTGTTTAATAATAGTCCATCAAAATATCGAATGAGGTCCAAGTTTGTAATCAACATTGCTAAAATCCATAGTAAAAAAGGTATCGAAGAGGATTGGGAATTAAAATTTCTGTGGTGGTGTGAATATACATTTAAATTTTTTATAGGATACTACTACTACAAAAAAGGAAGAATTTTACACATAAATCCACTATGCTCGGGGTAACAATGTCTTGTGGATGCATTGTTTTTGTATAAAAGTTTGTGTTTATTTATAGTATTTTGTTAATATTATGCAATTTAGACGAGGCCCAATAGTGGGTGATTTGAATATAGATATATGGTGCACAAGGAGTAATCTCATAGACCAAGGTGCAAAGCTTGGGATATGGCATCTCGGTGACAGAGAAAGGTTTTGTGTCTATGACCCATGTAGGGTCAAACCCTTGCAAAGATACAGTAGGATAGATTTTGTGGGTTACGGCCACATTATATATATATATATATATATATATATATATATATATATATATACATTATATATATATATATATGTGTGTGTATACATATATGTATATGTGTGTGTGTGTGTGTGTGTGTGTGTGTGTGTGTGTATATATATTAGATAATGGTAGAAAATATTTGATTTTGAAGGGATACAAAAACCCTTTGCACCAAGGGAAGTCAAGTCAAAAGGGACCAGGAAAGAGGACAAGGGTAAAAAAATTCGAAAAGAAAAAATACTAAACCAAAGGTAGTTATGCCTATAATCCAAGTCAAAAAACCTTGACACTTCAGAAAGATAGAGCTAAGCATCAAGACAAACCTGCAGAAGCATCACGGATTTAAATTTGTGTTACACAAGTGAGCCGAATGGATTTTTTTGATTGGAAAATAGTCCAACCACCATCATTAACCTTGGTATCTAGTGACCCCACCACGTACCCACCACGAGAAAAATCATGATACATTCTAAGGACATCCTCCAAACTACCCTCTACATCTTTCACTATCGTTTGACCATCCTCCAAGTTGTTAGCGCCTATCCAAGAATGTGTCATGCTATCTAAGATATAACTGGATGCATGACCTCCAGGATGATAAATTCTAAATTCAAATTTTGAAATCAAAGAATCCCACATAAAAATCCCCCCCAACGTGACACTATTGAGACTACCTCTGATAAACCACTCCCTCTCCACTAGGAAAACACCAACACTCTTCACACCTGTACTACCACTAGACACCACATCCATAGATTCCATAGGGAGAGAGACCACCAAGCAAAACACTAAATTTTCTTCCACCTCAACGCCATCACCAGAATTGACAAATTACATTTCCCTTGACTCACCGGCCACCCATCGCTCCTTCTCTAACAAGATGGGATTAACACCCTCCATGCTTGTGTGTCCAAAGCCACTACTAATATCCTCTATCTCATATGCACCCATGTCACCATCTCGCTCTGTCTTGATTTAGGCATCAATTGAGTCCTCTTCATCTGATTCACATCAATATAAGGAACAAGAAGCCTTTGATCACATTGATTATCATTATTCATCTGGGTCCTCGAAGCATAGCACTTCTTAGTGTCGTACCGAATTTTTCTGCACCTATCACATATAATGTCCATACTCTCAATTTTAATCACTTGTTCCTAGTTATCATAAGTAGAGTTCAAGATAATTTTGCTAGGCACTTTGTTACCATTAAGTATATTGATACAAAGTCGAGAAAAGACCATTTTCGAGTAGGATTTTGTAGCAAAATCTATAGTGAGAAACAATCTCATAGATCTCATGATACCCAAAAAAACCTTAGGCACCTCATAATTCCAAGGGGAGATCAGGGAGGTGAATTCAAAGAGGGAGTTCCCAGAAAGTGAAATTAGATGCCAATCCAAGTCTCCAACAGTAGAGGCTAAGAGCCAATTTCCAATAAAATCATGGCACTCTATGAAGAAATTTGTACAGATCTGACTAAACTTGGAAGAAGAAAAGGAAACCATCTCCCAAAAGTTCTGTGACATCCATCTTACAAGACCATTTCCTCTTGCACCATCTCTCATAAAATCAATATTTGGTCAGAGGCCTGCAAAAATCCCAAGAAGGTAAAATTTCAATCTTTCCTTAGCTTGATCAACAACCACATCTAGAATAATTAGATGTGGGCCATCATAGTTCCATGAGGGCGTGAGCTTAAGAGGTTCCATATGAGTATCACCAAATAGTCTTGCTTCCCTTGTTTTGGCTGCAATAGGGGGGACATGAGTTGTAAGATTCGTAGGAGCTATTAAATCTTCCCCCGTTTGGATATCAATCAGATTTATATCCAGTTTTATTTACACTTACACACACACACACACACACACACACACACACATGTACATATATATACATGTGTGTGTGTGTGTGTGTGTGTGTGTGTGTGTGTGTGTGTGTGTGTGTGTGTGTGTGTGTGTGTGTGTGTGTACATTTAGATATATACACATATATAAATACCAAATAGATTTAAAACAAATGAGATTTTATGAAACATATTTATACGTATTCTTTTGTTAAAAAAAATCCTAAATTTTGATATAGAAACCTTTCGGGTTGGACAAGGAAACAAATGCAATTTTCTAAGAGGCATTGATATGAGACAACTAAATTTTCCAAAGGACATTTTTTTCTTTTCTTAAATTTATTTATTTTATCAAGAAGAGGATAATTATATTTTTTTATCAAAATAACCTTCGTAGATATTGTTATAAAATTGTATCTCCATTTTAAATTTGCATTCCAATGTAAAATAATAAAACAACGCAACCATAATCCTTTCTTTACATTATCCAAGTCAATTTTTCATTTAGTTTTTATAAATGCTAACTAAATAGCTTCATACCTTATAAAAATCTTATCAATATTGGATTAAGTAAAAGAAAGCAATTTCAAACTCTTTCTTTCAAATTAAATCTACTACAGAGAACTAAGACAATATGTACATAAAATCCATAAAATTCCTCTACTTCATTCATAGGCTTACAATGAAAGTTAAAGAGCTTCTCTAATGTTTCATCACAATATCATTATATCAAGAGAAAATCAGTACAAGATATAATATAAGAGAATAAAAAATCAATTCAAATTCCTTTTACAATCTAGGTTCTTGTACAAATATTGTATAAACACAACAATTTTACAATACAACTTCCAACAATAAAATGTAAGAGTAAAAATTACATCTTCACTACATGTCAACTTTGATTTACATTCTTTCTCCTTTTACACCTAACAATAAACCAAACCAATAGTAAAATACAAGAGGACAAGCCTTTATAAATAGGAAACAACATGTAAAAAAATAGAACAATCCTCCAAGTGAAAAACACTCAATATTAAGGTTCTTCAAAAAATCTCCAAACCTCCACTTTTTCCAATCTTCATGAACACCACCAAACCAAGGGCATGTTTAACCTCCCAACCTACATCAATCATTGCACTCCTTATCTCCCAAGAGAGTGCATGTTATCCTCTCCCAAGGCCATGGGAAAGAGGGCTAGCATGCTACATAATATTCTAAGAAAAAAATGAATAGATGAGGATTCCAAAGAAAGCAAAACTGAGGAAGTGAAAAATCTCTCAATAACCAAACAAAGATCTCCTTGAAGAGAACCAAGAAAACGTGTATTTAGGAAGACACAAGAGGGACCTCTAAAGTATGCCAAAACTTATGAAATGTAATTCCAAAACTTATGAAATGTTTAGCTAAAATTCCTCAAAAATTCCATCACCAAAATTCAAACTACATGTTCCACCTTATCTATACACATATCCTTCTTACCAAGGTTTTTAAAGCCTTGATAGCTTCCTTAGTAATGATAGAAGGATACTTTCAAACCAAATGAAAGGTCCTTCTACTTCCTATTGTGGAAAATTAGTAGCACCCCCTGGATGTTGATCAAATTTCTAGTTTGATCATACTAACATCCAGTGTGTTTGCACAACATGGAATCCTTTCCCCAAGTATGGGACTTGCAAAATGAGAAAGGAATCTCCAGTTTAGAGGCTGGTTCCTCAATTCCTCTGGTCATATTTATCACTTACAATTTGCAGAGGTATATATTCCTAACCCTACCCTAAATTCCAAAGGAGACATAGATAGAGAATGCAAAAAAGCTAAAACTAATGCTAATAGGTGATGCACCAAAGGAGTGGTGAGCATTTTTTACTTATGTAGATTGACACAGTCCATAAAAATGCAACAAAGAACCTCATGCACAAACTGATAATTGTAATGAAGGATCAGAAATTAACCAAACAACATAGGCAGAGGATGAAAACTAATCATAGAGGTTGTATTGTTATTTTAATCATCAAAATCACTTGCATTACAACACCTGAGAGGCAAAATAAAGTTGCAGCTCTTAGAAAAGGTTTGATATTCCACCAAAATCACTTCTAAGGTGAGAAAGGGGACCTGCAATACACAAAAAAATTTCAACACTTTGAAAATGAGACAAATCTGGCTTTTACAGTGCAAGGGACGAGCCGAGGAGAGAGAAATGCGGGCAAACGTGGGAGAGGTTCAATCATTGACCAAAATGCATTCAAAACAACATGGGCATCCTTACAGACCCATTCCCTGACATTTTTAACCATGCTGGGAGAGAATGCGAGCCATTCTTCACTAAAAACGGTGGTTGAAACGTCATTTCTGCTCATCACCACGTGTCAGAGACATTTTTCAATTTTCTCTCTCCAAACTCCATCAAAATGAAAAATTGACCCCAGAATCTTGTAGATAATTTCACCAAATTTCCATTGATATAAATAACGTGAAAAACTGAGCTCTAGTTCGAAAGATATGGCCATTAGAAGTTTTAGGGCAAAACAGGGCCAAATCGGGTTGGCGGGCAAAAATTTGAATTTTTGCACCTTTTTGGTCATTTGGAAAAAATTTCAAAATTTCCCCACGCTCTGCCACTCTAGGTGCCACGTGACAGCATCTCATTGGCCGTGGGCCTTTCAGGGGAATCTTTTCCCAAAAAACTCCGTCGATCCATAACTTCAAAAATACATGGAGTTAGGAGGAAAACTTTACCTTTCTGGAAAGATGAGAAAGAGCTCTATCAAATGGTTTCATTTCTAGAAGGTTTTGAGTGCTTGAAAAGCAAAATATTATGTTTGAGGCATAAGAGAAGGAAAGATGAAAGGGATTTAGCCACAAAATGAGCAGGGGGCACATTTTGGATAACAATTTTGGCGACTCAGAGGGGTCATCTTCCTACTGGATGAAGTTACTTGTTACCTGAAGCAATCCATTGGGCATGGAGTAACCTGATTTTTTATCTGATACCCCAACTGACTAGAACGTTGCAAGGAGGAACATGGAATATCACCTGATGGAGCAAGGCCTGCAAACACATTCCCAGGAACAGCAATCCTGTGCCAAAGAACTTAGGGAAAGTAAAACTAACCTACAGCAAAATAATGTGCACAAGCACTTGGAGGAATGAAAACCTAAGCTAATATTTACAAGGTGGAGAATTTCCATTTAGTAGCAATGATTTAGATGGATCCCATTGACTGGAATCTATAGTTCTTCACCATCCAATGAAGACAATTGGAAGGCATTACTGTCCTTACACTTTGTGATAATGTATGGGCCACTCCAAATGACATCAAATTTTGAATGCCTTCTAGGTTTTGCTCTATCTGCATCCCATGTTAACACTAGATCTCCAACTTGGAAGGATCTATTCTTGGCCTTTCTATCAAAGGTATTCTTTATCAAAGTCTGATCCTTCTCCATTACTTGGGATGCCTGATTCCTAATTTCTTGGAGCTCCATAAATTCTACATATCTAACTTCCATGGGATCAAACTCCAACAACTTCAACTGTTTCATGAGTTCCAATGTTGGCAACTCAAGTGATATGGGAAAAATTGCCTCTCTCCCATAAACAATCCTGAATGGAGAGTTACCTGTAGATCTTTTAAGAGTTATCCTATCAGCCCATAAAACTGATTTCAATTTAGTATGCCAAGACCTCTAATTTTCATCAAGAGTCCTCTTAATGATCCTCAACAAGTTCTTGTTTGTAGATTCAGCCTGGCCATTACCCTGGGGGTAATAGTTTGATGAAGTACTTAGGTAGATCCCGTTCTTGACAGCCCATTTAGTCACCTTGGACCCGATGAATGCCAATGCATTAACTGATATTATTGTAGCAGGTACACCAAATCTGGTTGCTATTCCCTCATAGAAGTCTAGGATGCTAGATTTATTTCCTTCCTTGAGTGCTACTACTTCAGTCCACTTAGTGAAGTAATCTATGGCTGTTAAAATCCACTTGTGCCCTTGGCTTGAATTGGGATTAATGACTCTAATGAAGTCTAAACCCCATTGCATGAATGGCTGGTCAACTGAAATTGGATGCAATGGAAGGGCAGCTAGCCTCTCTTTACTTGTGAAGAATGCACAATTCTTGCACCTCTCGATCCATGCATAACAATCATTGAAAATATTGGGCCAATAATAGCCAGCCCTCATGATCTTTAGAGCTGTCACTCTTGGTGCAAAATGACCACCAGCTGGTCCACCATGGAACTCTTCCAACATCCTATGAATCTGATTTGTACCAATGCATCTCAGTAGTACTCCATTCACATCTCTTTTGAACAAGACACCATCAACAAGGGCATATGGGACAGCCTATAATTTGAAGTGTCTTCTTTGGGTCTTCTTCATCTCTGGAGGGCATAGGCCTATGCTTAGGAAGTGCATTATACTTTGGGTCCAGCAAGGAGTGGGGACACCATTTTTTCCTCTTGAGTGCTTCCTTGCTCATGGCTGTCTTGCAACTTCAAAACAGTCTCTTTCTCATTGCATGCTTCCTTTTGCTTTCTCAAAATCAGTTGCTCACATAGTCCTTTTCCTCTAACTAACTTGGTGACCTTGATCTCTACGTCATACTCCATGACACGAGTAATCCAACCTGCTCTCTTTTCATTCAAGTCTTTGTTGAGGAGGAAGTCTTTAACCCCCGCATTTGAAACCAGCAATTGGACCTTATTGTTTGAAACTAGATGCTTGAATTTCTTCAAGCTCCTGATTACTGCAAGAACATGCTTCTCAATGAAATCATATCTCACCTCATAGTCCTCCAGGATTTGGCTGAAGAAAGCAATTGGCTGCTCATCATTGTCCTTGTTCTGCTGTGCCAAAATTGCAAAGATAGTATCATCACCCCCAAATGCATAGAGGATGAAATCCTTGGAGAAATCTAGGTTGATGAGAGCTAGGGCTTGAGATATGGATTCTTTGGTTGCTTCAAAACTCTCCTTGCCTTCTGCTGTCCATTTGAAAGCCATGATTTTCTTTAACATCTTGGTGATGGGCTTGACAAGGGCTGCAAAATCTGGGACAAACCTCCGAACAAAATTTATTCTCCGCAAGAAACTCTGGAGGACCTTCTTGTGGCTTGGCAATGTTAGTGCTCTTATGGCTTCAACTCTTTCTGGATCAATTACTAATCCTTCTTTGGAGACAATGTGACCAAGAAGCTTTCCTTCATGAGCTAAGAAAATACATTTTTTAGGATTCAAGGAGACTCCAAATCTTCTACACCTATGGAACACTTGTCTCAAATGAGAGAGGTGGTCTGCTGTATTTTTTGAAAAAACAGTGATATCATCAAGATATATCAGCACTATGTTGTTAATCAAACCTTTGAACGCCATGTCCATTGCTCTTTGGAAGGTAGCTCTGGCATTGGACAGCCCAAATGGCATTTTCCTATATGCATAAGTTCCCCATTTAGTTGTAAAGGCTGTCTTGAACTAATCTTCTTCCTTCACCACAATCTGATTATACCCCTAATAGCCATCAAGCAGTGAAAACCTCTCGGGGCCAACAACAACTTGTAAAATATGCTCCATGGAAGGAAGTGGATAATGATCCTTGAGAGATGCTCTATTCAAATCTCTGAAGTCAACACACAATCCGATTTCCCCACTCTTCTTTCTAACTAGAACCAAGTTGGCAACCCAACTAGAATGCATGATAGGGAATATGATTCTTGATTCTATCAACTTATTCAATTCTTTTCTCATGAGAGGCTCCATGTGGGGGTTGACTGGCCTTTGTTTCTGCCTGATGGCCTTAGTATTTGGATCCAATTCAATGGTGTGTTGAGCTAACTCGGGATTGGAACCTTTTAAATCTTCATAGCTCTAAGAAAACACATCAGGGAATTCTTGAAAAAGTTGTATAAACTCATACCTTTCTTGCTCAGTTGTCATCTTTCCAACTTGGAGTGATTTGCCTTCTTCTACCAAGATGGACACTGAATCTTCTTCCTTCACTTGGATGTTTGATTTCTCCTTCCTAAACTGATCATTAGGATTGAAAATGGACTCCAAAGTAATAAGCCCCTTTGGTAGTTTGTTGGTTCTCAACTGCACCGCCTGGTCACCATAATGCTACTCTAACTTTTCCTAATTTTTGGCTGAGAACTCAGCCTCTTCTTGCAAGAAATGGATGATTTGCTGATCATTTTCAAATACTTGCCAACTTACATTGTTGTCCAGCACTGAAGGCCTCATAATCACATGGATGTTTGGTTGTACCTTGTCCTTTTGAATTCTCTCCACAACGTCAAAGGCTGCCCCAACTGCTGCAAGCCTGTCAGCAGCTTGGTTCTCTTTTCTAGGAATGGATTTTATGCTAAAGCCCTCAAAATCTTCAATGAGGTCCCACACCCTATTCTTGTAGCACTTGAGCAGATTATTCTTGACAGCATGCTGCCCCTTAACTTGGTTGACAATCAACTCACTGTCACCAAAGACTTGCAAGTTCTTTATCCCTCTCTTGATTGCCCAATGCAGTCCTTGCACCAAGGCTTCATATTCAGCAGTGTTGTTAGAGCATGCAAACTGAAATCTAAAAGATAAATAATACTTAACTCCTTGAGGTGAAACTAGCATGGCTCCCCCTCCTGCACCTTGTCTACTCCTTGATCCATCAAAAAACAACTGCCATACCTCATTGTCATCCTTGTGGTCTAGCTTGGTGGTGCTAGGAATAGGCTGATTTTCTTCATGCATGCAATAGACTCCTAACTCATATTCTTCTATTTCTTGATAAGGATCAAAAGCATGCACCTTGCTTTCCCATTCATCAAGAGTCAAATATGGGATGCTTCCTACCTTGGTGTCAGTTTCATCAGTGCTTGGATAATCTTCTTGATCAAATATTGAACAATTGGTATTGATTTGACTTGGAGTGTAAGGCTCAATGTGAAATTTTGCAATAGGTTCAGACCTGATTATGGCTTTGGTTCCATATCTTGTTCTGAAAAACATGTGTGACCAATCAGCAGACAAGTAACCTCCAATCTTAGCTTTGAAATCCCTTGATAAATATAGGGCAAAGAGTGGTGGAAGGTCTATTACTGAGACATCTTGCAAAACAACCATGTTGGGACAAGCATGCAAAGTAAGACTCAAGTTTTTAATCACTCCAACTGTTGTTACTGCTGTCCCATCTAATTGTACCACCCCTTTGGATATGGTTTCATACTGAATTCCCAACTGATCAGCTATTTTCTTGGGCATTACTGAACCACTTGCCCCAGAATCAATCATGCAATTGTGTACTAATTGGTTCCCAATGATCAATGAAACATAGAATGGAGGGGGCTTCAACATCTTACCTTGTTGTCCTCCATGATTCCCCTCAGGCTGGGTAGCATTTGTGAGCACCTTCTCTTGCATTTGGACTTGCTGATTTGAAGTTGACCAGTCCTTCATGGCAGCTTGTAGCAAATCTCTTTGGCCTGGGATAGATAGTGATTCCCACAATGATATGTTTACATTTTTCTTCTTCATCTGATCAATGATATTGAATGGGGATGAAGTATCCTTTTGCTGTCCCTTGGCCTACACATTCATCCCTTGTATATGGGTAGCAACAACTAGCATTTGAGTTGTCCTAGGAACTATTTTAGGCATTCCTTGTGTGCTTGGGATTGCATTTTGCTTGCCAATAGTTTGTTAAGTGACAGAAGGTCATGAATTACTTGGGGCCAATGGCTGTTCTTCACCCAAATTTCTCCTCTTTGACCTTGTGTTGGCTGCAACACTTTGGGAAACTATCTAGTTCATGCCACAAAAATCTTTTGCTTGCCAATTTACAAGTGTGGTATCATTTGGAGCTTATTGCTGCTGGAATGTTTCTTGTTGCTGGTCATTTCTTTGACTACCTTCACCCTCCACGCCAGGTTTTGTCACCATTAATGCTTGATTCAAGGCACCGTTGAAGCACATAGACTGGTTATGAGGTTCATTACATGGAAAACACCAATCATACTCTTGAGCCATATTGTTTTGTATTGGCACTAATGCCTTAGAGGCAGATGTAACATTGGGATTATAGGGCTGAAATGGTCTGTTGGCAGGAGGCCTTGCTTGATTTAGGTTTGCAGCTGGATTGGATGGTCTTTGGGGTTGATATGGCTACCTGTTAGGTTGAGCTTGAGGTTGGAAAGAAGTTCTAAAACCTTGAGCTTGCTTCCTTTTGAGTGTAACCAGCTCATTACCTAGATTTTCCAATTGCTTCATGACTTCTTGAAGTTCATTTAAGGCACTAGAAGATTAAGTGGAAGCTTCACTTGAATTCTGATTTCTAGGAGTGAGAATAGAAGCTAAATTAGGAACTTGGCTAGTACTTGGGCTCTCTAAACTTGGAAATAATGGCATTGGAGTCCTAGGAGCTAGCTTGCCAGCTTGAATCAAATAATTTTCAGCTCTAATGGAAATGCTATAAGCAATGGGGATAGTTTTGCCTCCCATGGACTGAATTAACATAGAAATATCATAATTTAAAGCTTTAAGGTAATAAAGAAAGGCACCTTCTGTTGTTGGCTTGAATGCCACTGGAATTCTCTCCCAAGTCCTTTGAAATCTGAAATTAAAATTAGTCAGTTGCTCATTGGGAGCTCTTTTGATAGTTGTCAGCTGCTCCAAAAGGGACTAGTTGTCTCCCTTTTCCCCAAACTTCTCATGGAGGGCTATACATAGCTGATTCCAATTTTGAATAGAACCTGAGGTAAGACTCCTGAACCATTGTAAAACTTTCCCTTTGAATGAAGATGCCAGCAGTTTGACAGTAACTTGCATCTCATTAATCTCATGGATTGCACAAATGTTAGCAATATCCTTAACATGATCACCAAGAGTGGTCTGATTTTCTCCAGTGAAGTATGGAATGTTCTTCAATGCTGCAACTGGGATTGGATTTTGTGCATTGAGAGAAAGTGGGCTGTTGCCAGTGAAATTGACATAGGGGTTGTTTTGTGCCACTCTGATTGGCCTTAGAACCCTCGTTGATTGAATGAAAGGCCTACCAGGTGGAGGAGTTGAGAGAGTTATATTTGGTGGAGATGGAGACATTTGGATTCTCCTCCCACTTTGCCTTATTCTTGGAGATAATTGTAGGTATTCAAACAACACATCTTCTTCCCCAGCTCTTGACCTTGTAGTGATTCTTCTCATGAGTTTTCAGGTCTTCACTGCTAAAACCAGCGGATTCTTATTCCTTGGAGTCACCAGATGTGTAATTTATAGCTCTTTTAAAGCAAGAAACCTGCAAAAAATGCACATCAATTTTGTTGCAATGAAGATGAAGACATCTATGTCCCACCGGGCATGCCAAAACTGTTGTGGAAAATCAGCAACACCCCCTGGATGTTGATCAGATTTCTAGTTTGATCATACTAGCATCCAGTGTGATTACACAACATTGAATCCTTTCCCCAAGTGTGGGACTTACAAAATGAGAAAGGAATCTCCAGTTTAGAGGCTGGTTCCTCAATTCCTCGAGTTAGATTTATAACTTACAAGTTGCAGAGGTCTATATTGCTAACCCTACCCTAAATTCCAAAGGAGACAGAGATAGAGAATGCAAAAAATCTAAAAATAATGCTAGTAGGTGATGCACCAAAGGAGTGGTGAGCATTTTTTACTTTTGCAGATTGACATAGTCCATAAAAATGCAACAAAGAACCTCATGCACAAACTGATAATTGTAATGAAGGATCAAAAATTAACCAAACAACACAGGAAGAGGATGAAAACTAATCACAGAGGATGTATTGTTATTTTAATCATCAAAATCACTTGCATTACAACACCTGAGAGGCAAAATAAAGTTGCAGCTCTTAGAAAAGGTATGATATTCCACCAAAATCACTTCCAAGGTGAGAAAGGGGACCTGCAATACACAAAAAGTGTTTGACACTTTGAAAATGAGCCAAATCTAGCTTTTACAGTGCAAGGGACGAGCCTAGGAGAGAGAAATGCGGGAAAACGTGGGAGAGGTTCAATAATTGACCAAAATGCATTCAAAACAGCATGGGCATCCTTACAGACCCATTCCCTGACATTTTTAACCATGCTGGGAGAGAATGCGAGCCATTCTTCATTAAAAATGGTGGTTAAAACGTCATTTCTGCTCATCACCACGTGCCAGAGACATTTTTCAATTTTCTCTTCCCAAATTCCATCAAAATGAAAAATTTACCCTGGAATCTTGTAGATAATTTCACCAGATTTCCATTGATATAAAGAACATGAAAAACCGAGCTCTGGATCGAAAGATATGGCCATTTGAAGTTTTAGGGCAAAACAGGGCCAAATCGGGTTGGCGGGCAAAAATTCAAATTTTTGCACCTTTTTGGTCATTTGGAAAATTTTCTGAAATTTCCCCGCACTCCGCCACTCTAGGTGCCACGTGGCGGAATCTCATTGGCCGCAGGCCTTTCAGGGGAATCTTTTCCCAAAAAACTCCGCCGATCCATAACTTCAAAAATACATAGAGTTAGGAGGAAAACTTTACCTTTCTGGAAATCTGAGAAAGAGCTCTATCCAATGGTGTCATTTCCAGAAGGTTTTTAGTGCTTAAAAAGAAAAATATTATGTCTGAGGCACAAGAGAAGGAAATAGCAGGGGGCACATTTTGGATAACACTTCCCCCAAGTAAGGGAGAAACAAAAGTACATCCATCGCTTCCCCAAGAAACCGTGGAAGTTAGGATCCCCTCCCACTCCCATACCACAAATAACCATATCAAGAGATGAAAACACAACTAAAAATAATCCCACACAAGAACAAGCATTCAACCAAATCAAACACACACAATATCAACATGCATTCAATATTTTAGAAAACAAATAAAAAATGAGATGAGGTCCAACCTCAAAAATCCAAGTAACCATCCAACCTACAAGGCCTTAATCTCTAAATCTCATCAATTAAAGCTCCCAATATTCCACTCCAAGCTCCCACAAAAAAAGGACCAAGAAAAATCCCCCTTCTCTACAAAATTATATAATATAAACGAAAAATCCCCAAAACTCACAACCCATAGGAGAATGACATTTGTCACACTTCCAAGTAAGCACACAATCCATGTCAACAAATTTATGTTCCACATCCCAAAACAATAAATGAACAACGGAACAAAATCCCACTTATCCTCCAAAGTACAAACACACAAATCCAAAACAACAAATGTGAAACATAGGAAGCAGATTAAGAAAGTGACTAGAGAGAGGGTGGAGTGGGGAAGAAGCTTTTTGGGTTCCTAGAAAACTTCCCCCTCCCATAGGTTAGGTCTCATGGACCAAATTTTAGGTAAGGAAGACCCTTACCTTTTATAGACACTAAATCACACACTTGGGTACATTTATAGGTCTATAAACACATACTTGCATGAACATATGATTACTAAGCGAGAAAAATAATAATCGACAACTATCTTTTTCATTTTTTCTTTTTCTTTTGTCTTCTTTATATTCCCTCACACCATATGGCCTAGTCTATACTTTATTGATTTATCTTTCATGATTCTGGACACTAGCGCCCATTCAAGATGCCACTGCCTAGGAACCCTCATCCTTCTTGGTGCCTCAACCTATTTGTATATTACTCACCTCTTTTATCTTTTAGGCATCTTGTTTTGTTATGGGTTGGCCTTTTAGTTGTCAATTATGAAATTCAAACAAGGGAGTCATATAAATATAATGCTATGTGACCAAAATAAGGGACCAAGCTCTAAACATCTATTATCATCACATAATATTGCATTAAAAATTATTCTAAGAGCGTCAAATACATTTATATAGCACTCATACAAGGGACAAGGGACTGCATTTTATACATACACGCATAGGAGGGGAAGTTTAATTTTCCATCCATACATCTATTTACATTGGTACATATATCTATCACCCACTATCACGTGCACTTCCACAAGGGCTTCCTAGGGCACGATTTCTACACACACACACAAGAACTACATGGAGTCCAAGATGTAGTGCAATAATCAATTATAAGTTGACTCTGTCGGGTGATCATTGGGGTCAGTCTGACTCCCATTTGCATCTTTATTTTTTTAGGATTTTATGTAGTTTGGGGTTTTATAAGATATCATTTGTTTTCCAAGTTACATGTGAATACAACGATCATCCAATGACATACATAAAACCAAAATCTAATGTTAGCCACCACCTTACAACATAAAAAAATACATTTTCCTAGATCTTGCACAATCATAGGCACTATCAAAGGTCTCTAGCACGTAGGTGCCCTAGTCCTGTCCCAGGCGTGCTAGTCCCAGCTCATCCAGTAGTTCAAGGATTTTATTTGTCCAATCACAACATTATTCTTCTCCTCTTTATCATTTTTCCTAGTCCAAAATATTTTGGGATTAAGAGAATATTAGATAAGTCTCTTATCCTCTCTCTTGCACTTAGGGTTTTATTTTTATCTAGCTTATTTCTCGTGTCAAATATTTGTTTTATCATTTATTTTTCACATGTGACTCTGCAATATATAGGGTTTTACAAATTAAGATTTTATTAAATCATTTGGTGAACCCCACTCATGATGGGTCCCTCAGATCCTTGTTTTTTGCACTACTTTTTCTTTCGTGGCTCCTAAGGTTTCTCAAATCTCCTTGCATCAATTTCTTCAAATGCACCCACCTTGCAAAGATGCTCTTCTAAAATCCCTAGACCTTGTGATCTGTATCTTGCTAGTGATACACCGCATGCTCAAGTTAGTGCTATGTTTGACCATATCTCTGATGAATCTCTTGGTTATAATTCCAATCAATCTATTTAGAATTCAATCCAATCTTTTTATTATTTATTTCAATATAAATTTCATCCTATAGAATCAACGATTACATCCACCAATTCTGAAATTCAGCATCTTAAGCACGCTTCTTAGGATCATTCTTCTTCTACTTCTATTACCCATTCTATGTCTTCTACATGTGCTCATAACAGTGAAGCTCAAATATTTTCACTCTCAGTTCCTCTCAATTTTGATCTCAATGCTAAGAAACAATATATTCTTCCGTAACTCCTCACTCATTAATTGATCAACTTGATATTTACTCATTTCTATCCTCCGTATCAACTTGCATAATTTATAAAGATCATGAATATTGCAATTATCCTCAAATTAATACACATAATGACAATGATTTATATGCTCTAAAATGAAACATTTTCCACATTAAACATTATGGTATCATTTCATTTACTACACAAAATTTTCCTACATGTTCCTCTCATATTGTTAAATCTCACTCAATTCCTAAATCTGATTCATCTATGTCTAATGAGAATCATACAATCGTTACTAATTTTTATTCTATTCAAGAGAATACTAAGAAAACACTCTCAAGTACTCGACCGCGTTACAAAATCCTAAGAAAATTCCTACCATCCACCCACATAACCTACCACCATTCAATATCCCTACCCACCCTACTCCACTTCTGTTTCCAATTCATTTTGTCAAGAAAACTATTACTTTTACTGATGGCCAAGACACATTTCAAGATCCGCCACCTTTTCATGGTCCTTCTCACATCACCACATATATTTCCATCACTCACATACTTAGGGGCATCATAGATTCCCCCCATTACATTGTTATCGTCTCTATCATCTCATGTACTTCACACTCCATTCTTAGTCTCTAATATTTCCTAAGCATCAATATAAACCCTTTGATACACATATTTTTTCGTTATTACCTTATGAAAAAATCTTGTGCTACATGATCCAAAATGACTCTACTTCATCAGATCAGTCAACACGAAGAAGGAAAAATAATACACAAAGGTTCTATCTTTTTAGTAACATGACCACCACCTTGTGTAGGGTGACAGTTACAAAACCACCGCCCAACCAGGGAAGCGGTCCTAGGACCACCGGTTTGCACTGGGCGGCAGTCTTGGTTCTTTCAGATAGAAAGAAAAAATATAAAATTAACAACCATAAAATTTGAAAGGTTTTATGTGCCTCTTCTCCTCCATGAACTTTCCCATTCTCCAGTGCATGGGAGGACATGAGAAAGGCTATAAATACATTGTTGTATAAGAGAAAAAGATCATTGAAGTATGAAAGAAATTGAGCAAGAAGTTCTTAGTGTTGGAATTGTGTTTTGTAGAAGAAAGGAGTGTTGAGACAGAGAAATAAAGTAATTGGGAGGAAGTGTGAGATATTATCTACTTATCTTTCATACTTATTTTAATTTATGTAATTATTGTTTGAATTAGCCAATAAAAGTGGTAAGAAAGAGAAATTTCCCTTCCCAACTAGTTTTCCTCCTCTGGAGGGTTCCAAGATAAAAACTGGTTGGTGTTTGTGATCTTATATTCTTTCCTTTTCTTGCAATTGTTGATTCTAAGTACAAGTAAAATCCATTCACTAGATATCTCTGTCATTTTCTAAATAGAAAGTAGAACATCAACATTTAATTTGTGATTCTATGGATAATTCCAAATTTGAAGAGCTTACAGATCATTTTGGTATTAGAGCTAACAAGTATCCAGGACTGTGGTATTCATTCTTGGATTTGTATGACAGTGACGAGATCTAAAGGTGAAGAGAATTTATCTTGCGATCTAGAAATTTCTACAAATAAGTGGAAACAGAGAATTCAGGGACAAATGGAGGAAAAATAACTTGGTCTGTAGAATCAAGATGATGGAGACCATGATAGATAGGATGTTTAGAATGAAAGAATAACATGCAAATTTGTAGAAGATATCTTCTGTCAATCAAGACTCCATGGACTTAGTGGTTTGAGGATTAGCTGAAAAGTTTGGTATAGGGAAGAGCCACCATGAGGAAGATTATGAGGAAGAGCATGAAGAAAAGACTTCAAACACAAGAGAAAAGGTAAAATATGATCATACTCCTTTTAAAGTTGAGACGAAAGTTGAGATCAAAATATTTGAAGGACAAGTAGATGCAGAGTTGCTTAATAAATGGTTAAAAAAATTAGAAGTCTATTTTAGCATCCATAATGTCACTGAGGCACAGAGGATTACCTTTTCACATCTCGAAATGTAGGGACATGCTCTAGTTTGGTGGGAAACCCATCTGACAACTTGTGAAAAGAAGAAGCATCCTATTGTGAAATCTTGACAAGAATTTAAAGAATTACTTAGAGCTAACTTCTATCCTATTAGCCACAAAACTAACCAAATGATTAAATGACAGTATTTTAGACAAGGTAGTGGTCAAAGTGTGCAAGACCATACTACGGAGTTTCGAAGTCAAGCCATATTTCTAAACATGGACTTGGAGGATGAGGATATTCTAACCAAGTACTTTTTAGGAATTCACACTGACCTTCGAAGAAAATTCATCTCGAAAAAACCCAAAGATCTCAACAAAGCATGTGTACATGCATGCTACATAGATGATGAAAAGAAGAAAGGAGAAGCAAAACCAAGGGTAAAGCAGTCAAAAAATAAGCAAAAAAAAGAGTATGGACAAACAAGTAACAAGGGTAAGTGGAAAGGGAAAGGTAAACAAACTGCCACTACTTTAAATACTTGTAAAGATCCCAAGAATTTTTGCAAGAACTGTGATATCAATGGTCATACTGATGCTACATGTTGGAATTTGCATCCAGAGTTACATCTGAAGAACCGAACCAAGGACTCAAAGAAGTTCATGATATTTGTAAAAATAGAACGGGAGGTGGAAATTGAAGATGACTCTGATGTAGATGGAAGGATTGGATGCATGGCCACCAACATGGACAACCAGGAAGAGGATATGAGTAGACTATTCCAGATCAAAATCCATATCAAGAGAACTAAGGTAAATGCTTTGGTTGATATCGGTTCTCAGTCTAACTTGATTTCTGAAGTAGTTTTAAAGAATTTTGGTCTTGAGACTTACGAGAATCCACACCCTTATCATTTGGGTTGGGTGATGAAGGGTGTTGAAATTAAGGTAACAAGAAGATGTAAGGTCAATTTTGCGATAAATTCCCAGTATATTGATTTTTTTGAAGCTGACGTTATTCCACTTGATGATTTTGATGTTGTATTCAGGAGTCCTTACTTGTATATTAGGGATGTTATATTTATGATAAGGTAAAACCGGTATAGATGGGTCAAGGATGGGATCAGCTACAACATCCAGTCACACCAGCATAAGACACAGGTTACTATGGTGAGTGCTAACCAAGAAAAATTACTTATTCAAGAAAATCATAATCAATTTTTTCTACTTTTGTTAAAGGATAAACAAGAGGGGGTAGAAGTTATAGAGATTTATAACCAGGGACAACATGATTTAGATAGTATTATTCAGTCTATTCAAGAAGTATTTTAGGCTCCTAGTGGGTTACAACCAAAACGGGAAGTAGAGCATGAGATTCATCTATTTCCAGAATCCCCTCTGTCAAACATCGGGTTGTATAGAAAATCCTTGCTTGAGAGTATTGAAGTAAAGTAACAACTCCAGGAACTACTAGACCAAGCGGTGATACATCCGAGCACCTCACCATGCAGTTCACCTATTGTGATGGTGCTAAAGAAGAATGGTTCTTGGAGAATGTGCATCAACTACTGCACTTTGAACAAGATCACCATAAAGAAAAGATATCCACCTCCCCACATAGATGATCTCTTATACCAGCTTCAACATGCAAAATTTTTCACAAAGTTAGATCTCAAGTCAGGTTATCACCAAGTCAAAATGAAGGAGGATATATGGAAAACTACCCTCAAGACAAAACAGGGTTTGTATGAATGGTTAGTACTTCCTTTTGGGTTATGTGATGCACTTGCTACATTTATGAGATTGATGAATGGTGTATTGTGGGATTTCATAGATTCAGGTGTCATTGTATATCTAGATGATATCTTGATTTTTAGTGCCACATGGGAAGAACATCTAACTCATTTACATAAAGTATTGCAAGTTCTCAGGGAGAAAAAACTTCTTTGTAATATGAAGAAATGTGAATTTTTCAAACAGTCACTTATCTATCTTGGGCACGTGGTTGGAGGAGGAGAGCTATGAGTGAATCCAAAGAAGGTGGAATCCATCACTAATTTCCCAACACCAACAGGATCCATAGAGACTAGGAGTTTTTTGGTAGAAGTAAAGTACATGTCGAAGTTCATTCTGAGCTTCTATGCGATTGCAACACCTCTACACACAGTGGCCGCAAAGAGTGAGGGTTTTTACTGGGGTAAGGAAAAAGAAAAAATCCTTTGAGTTATTAAAATACAAGATTAGTCATGCTCCAGTATTTTGTCTTCCTAGTTTGCAACATCCTTTTGAAGTAGAGACAGATGTCAGTGATTGCGTTATGGGTGTAGTGTTACTTTAAGGAGGTAAACCCGTATGCTATCATTATGAAACTTTCACTTCAGAAGTTAAAGGATATCCAGTATATGATAAGGAAATACATGCACTAGTTCAGGAAATAAAAAAATGTAAGCATTATTTGTCGGGCAAAGAAAATATTGTGCACACTGACCACAAACCTCTCCAGTATTTGCAAGCATAGTATAAATTTCAGCAGGGAAGGCACTACAAATGGATGGGGTTTCTTCAGCAGTTTCATCTAGTGATCAAATAAAATAAGGGTAGTATAAACTTGGTGGCATACATGTTGTCTAGGACACCCACACATGAGAAGTTCTTATGTTTGGAAAATATCTCTCAGATCGAGACCTTCACGAAGGAAGCTTACGGAGAAGCATATGCCTAGGACAAAGAATTTGGGGTGACATTTCAGAATTTGTAGTCCCAAAGGAATGAAACAATAGGGATTGAAGATTGTTATCTCAAGGATGGGATGCTCTATCGATGGGGGAAGGTTTTTGTTCCTAAAGAAGAAATACTTCTATTGATGAGGGAAGAACATACCTCGAAAGTAGTGGGACATTTCGGTGTTGGTAAGACCCTAGCCCACTTTCAAAGGTATGTGTATTGGCCCAATATGTAGGAAGAAGTATTAAAAATTATACGTGGATGTAAACTTTGTTGTACTAACAAGACTAAGAATAGGAAGGAAGGTTTGTATATTCCTTTTTTAGTACCTACTCGTTTGTGGGAGGACATTTCTATGGATTTTGTACGAGGATTATCTATATCTAAACATGGCCATGACTATCTCTATGTTTTTGTTGATAGATTTAGTAAGATGTGTATTCCTATGGAATGTAAAAAGACAGTAAAAGCACATGAGGTAGAAGATATTTTCTTTGGTAATGTATGGGTGCATTTTGGTTTTCTAAATTCTATTGTCTCTGATAGGGATTCCAGGTTCTTGGGGAAGTTTTGGACTACTTTGTGGGACAAGATAGATACCAGGTTATAGAGAAGCACAACTTTCCATCCAAAGATAGATGGACAAATAGAGGTGAAAATAAGACTTTGGTATAGTTGATTAGAGGGTATAACACCAAATACCCAAGGACTTGGGACGAGTCCTTAGCCTACATTCAACATTCCTATAACTGGGCAGTACACACATCTACTATGAATTCACCGTTTGAAGCATGCTTGGGATATCTACCTACAAATCCGTTGGACATAGAAATTGGACATCAAGATGAGATGGATACATGAGACACATTGGTGAATAGAGTAAACAAATTCATTGAGAGGATCTGGAAAATCCATCTCAAAGTCAAAGAATAACTAGACAAATCTCAAGCTAAGTAAAAAGCTAGGAACGATCAGCATAGGAGGGAACATAAGATTCATGTTGGAGATAGATTTTGGATTTACTTGAGCAAGGAGAGATGAAAATTTTAAGCACGGAAGATAAAGCCACTACGATATGGACCCTTCACCGTATTGGAGCAGGTTGGAGAAAATTCTTTGTGACTTAATCTACCATCATTTATAAGGATATACTCTGTAGTAAACTATGAGAATTAGCACCTATATGAGCCATCCATGCTAGATGAAGATGAATAAATACAGTTTTTACCTTCCATTGAGGATTGCATCTTGTACTCATGAGGTCAATTAGATGAGGATGTAGTGTTGCAGTAGAAGGTTAGAGAGACTAGGAGAGGTCCGTAGGAGTCTTGGCATATTGTACTGAAAGGAAAGACACCAAGGCAGGCTCGGTGGTACTTAAAGGAGAAAGTGATGGAATTATTTCCTCATCTACTCCACCACTAATATTTTGTGGGACCAAAATCCTCCTAAGAAGGGGAGGTGTAATCCATAACGATCCAAAATGACTCTACTTCATCAGATCAGTCAACACGAAGAAGGAAAAATAGTTCATGAAGGTTCTATATTTTTAGTAACAAGACCTCCACCCTATGAAGGACAGCAGTTATTTAACCGCCACCCAACCAGGGCGGTGGTCCTAGTACCTCTGGTCTGCACTGGGAAGTGGTCCGGGCTCTTTCGGAAAGAAAAAAAAAATGAAACAAACAACCATAAAATTTGAAAGGTTGTTTGTGCTTCTTCTCCTCCATAAACTTTCTCATTCTCTAGTGCACGGGAGGATATGAGAAATTATATAAATACATTATTGTAGAAAATAATAAGATCATCGAAGCATGAAAGCAAGTGAGCAAGAAGTTCTTAGTGCTGGAATTGTGTTTTTTAGAAGAAAGGAGTGTTAAGATAGAGCAAACAAGTAATTGGGAGGAAGTGTGAGATATTATCTACTTCTCTTTCATACTTATTGTAATTTCTATACTTATTGTTTGAATTGGCCAATAAAAGTGGGAAGAAAGAGAAATTTCCCTTCCCAACTGGTTTTCCTCCTCTGGAGGTTTCCAAGATAAAAACTTGTTGGTGTTTGTGAGCTTATATTCTTTCATTTCCTGCAATTGTTGATTCCAAGTAGAAGTAAAATCCATTCACTAGATATCTCTGTCATTTTCTAAATAGAAAATAGAGCAACAGTGTTTAATTTGTGATTCTGTGGATAATTCCAAAGTTTAAGAGTTTACAAATCACTACATTTCAGACTTGACTGTTGAAGGCATACTACATCCATGAAAATCACGCACTACACATTTAACACTCCACACTTTGTGATACATATTTCTTTCATCATATTCTCGCATGACATATTATGGTATTCTACCATCTACACTCTACGCTTCATGGATCTCGCCATGACAGACTCTAGTCTCATGGTTCATACTCAACTACTGAGGGTCTAAATCTTAAATGAACCTCACCTCAATCTACATTTCATGTTTTGTGCTTCATCGATACATTTTTCTAACGCACACTTTCAAGTCATTTTCGGATGACGCACTCTTTTTTGTGGTTCATTATTGAGTATCAAGGGGTATTTTATAAATTAACCTCATCTCATACATACACATCCACTTGTGGGGAATGCTGCTCCTATCACATTCACATATTACATTCCATTCCATTCCACTCATTCATAGAATATTACATATCTTGGTTGGATTTATTCTTGATTGTTTATATTCCCATGTATACTTTGCTTACTATGCTAGTCATATATTTTGTATGTCATTATATTTTCTATATACACACGTGAGTTCATTTGGTCTTTAGTTGTGAATGTAGACTTATTACAGAGTGTTACACATACCATTGATGTTTGACATTGTAACACTTACCATTCCCACAGGTTCTTAGTGGCATCTAATTTCTCATACATCATAGGTGTTATTATTTCATTGTATGTTACTTTATAATTTCACTATTACACTAATTATCTCATGGATCTATACAAACTTCCAGACATACTTTATGTCTTTCTAACATGCTAACGGGTGCTTCATGTGTAGCATTTCCTTTGCAGGAACTATTTGGCACTAGGGTTGTCTGATAATTTTATTGCTACTATTTGTCATTTTTTTCCATTTTGTTTTATTTTTTTTGGGCTATGCCCTTTATCTAGTGTGCACACTATTTTATTTTGGCTGCTTTGGATCTAATTATCTTGTGACATTGTGAGTAGTGTACCATGTTTGAAACCCACTTTTTGTGGTCTATCTTGTTTGCATAATTTTTTGTTACATTGTCTTCAATATCATGTTTTTCACTTCTTCTACTAACACATATTTCTAGCCACTTACTTTTCTTGTGCCTTCGTTTCTACCATGCACATCCCCTACCCCTTGGAGGGATCCCTTTCAAAATCAGATCATATCAATTTCAGGTCCTCTCTTTGGGATGCACAGTCCTAGAGATTTCACATGTACCCCAAACAAGGGGGGAATACATTGGGTGAATCAGTCACCTAATACAACAAGAAAAATCTATAATTTAAAACCTACACATTACAGGAACATAGTAGTCTACAGTTAAAGAAATGGTCCAAATTCTGACTTAGGTCCCTTGTTCAGCACAGACAACAACGCCCATATACAAAATACTTATCAAAAAGGATGAATTGCCACATATTATTCCAATCTAAATTATAATAGTGAATGTATAATATTTAAAAAGACAAAATTTAATTTATTTTTATTTTCCTAAATGAATAATTATTTTTTATATTAATATTAAAAATTCAATATTGAAACAATCAAATTATATATATTTATATATATATATATATATATATATATATATATATATATATATATTACTTGTTAAAATTTCTCTAGTAAAATTTCATTGCCATTAAATATACAATAATGCATTAATAAAATATATTAACAATCAATATTATTAATTAATTGTTAGTGCAAAATCACAACACCCTTGAATGGCCTTCAGATCTATATTTTTAAATAGGGGCTATTCAATGTGATTTGCATAACATCGGATCATCTCTCAAGTTGTGGGGCTTGCAGACTTGAGATGATCCTCTAGAGAAGGTTGGTTCCTCTTCCTAAACTACTTGCCATGAGCTACTCCAGTATAGGAAAACTAAATCTAACCTAATATAACCTTCCAAGGAGACATGGAGAGAGAGAAAAATGGAAAAAGTAGAGCCTACACTAAAGTGGTGATACACTAACAAAGGAAAATGTGATATATTCTATTGAGGGATGAAGAAACAAAGAAAATGGAGTTAAGGGAGGTCAGACAGAAGTGACACAGACCCAGATCCATATCCGCCATTAAATATCAATGAAACATGATGTCATATACCTTCAAGTGTGAAAATCATGCACAGAAAATAGATCTAGAAAGGAGAGGCACAGGGAAATGAAAAAATGATTCAAAGGGTTGAAGAACACCACAAAAAAACATTTTTATTGTGCTAAAATGTGCACAAACCATTATATATTTCCTCATAGGCACAAATACGCTTCCCAGGCATAGGAGAAGGTTTATAAGCTCAAAATTGGAGCTGGGAAACAAAATGACAGAGTTTCCCCACACCCAAAATGTCTCTCCCCTGTCAAATGACAAGTTTTTTACAATATATCTAAGAAAAATGTGAGAGAGTAGGGAAAATCAGATTCTGCATCCACCCACCAACAACATGCATTAAAATTGTTCCCCAAAAGTCAAGGGTTCCTTTGTAATTCTATTTCCCAAAGAATTCGAGCTTTCTCGAGAAGAAAAGGGTGCCATATAACATTAAATTTTGTTGTTGAAAGCCTGGTTCATACTTTTCCCAAGTTGGAGATGTTTTCTCAATTTTTTGCCCACCAAAATTTGTAAAAATAAAAAATTGAAGCTTCCATGATGAAGAGTATGTCTAGATATTTCCAACGGTACATAATTTGTTTAAATCTGAGCTCTGGATTGAAAGATATGTCCCTCTGAATATTTGCATTAAAATTTGGGTGAAAATGGTGAAAAAACCAGTTTGAAAAACAGATAAGCGGGCCTAAATTCACTTTTGTGCCTTTCGTGCAAAAATTGTAAAATTCCCAAAAACCTCTGCAGCTCCACATCCATGAAATGACACATTTTCACAAATATATGTGGGCCCAAAATTCATTTTGCACCTTTTTCATAAAAAATGCAAAAATGTGAAAGTCATCCTCAAGCAAGCAAGCCCGCAACTTCGCAATTTTGCCCTTTGAAAAAAAAGTCTTCTCCAGGCCCGTGGGCCAGAAATTACAAACTATACCATTTGTGGAATTTGTAAAAATTCCAAAATTTCTCCATCATCCTGCCTCCCCGTAGCTGAAAAAGGAATGACATGTGGATTCTCTTGGAATCGGCGGAGGTGCGGCTCATCTTTATACTTTTAAGCTTTTCAAAACAAAAGATGAAAATTCTAAAGTGCCTCCGACGACCCATTTTGACGTTGAAACATGGCTAGGAATTTTTTCCTTTTCATCTTCGTGGGCTCGTGGGCCTGCAATTACAATTTTTTCCTTTAAGTGAAAAGGGAAAAAGTCACAAATTTTCCCACAGACCCGTCGGCTCGAATTTATACTTGGGCAAAATTTCCTCTGTGGCCCTGCAAGTGCGCATTTTTCCTTAGCAAAATAAACTTCGCCGGGCCAGCGGGCCGGCAATTATAACTTGTGCCTTTTGCACAAAAATTCCTACGTGTCAAGATGTCTCCTGCCACCCTGCCTGTCCGCAATCTCCCTTTGGTGAAAAGTCTTCCCCAGGCCCACTAGCCTGATTTGGGCAAAAAATCCTTCCAAGGCTCGTTGGCCCGTAACTTACAAATTATATGGAGTTAGAAGGACTTCTTTACCTTTCTGGAAAGGGGAAGAAATTTCAAATCTGATGGAGGTATTTCTAGGAAACCTAAAGTTCTTGAAATGTATAAAAATTGGACTGAAGCACAAAAATGGGGGAAATGGTGGGTAGTTAACGAAAAATAAGCATGGGCTTATTTTGGATAACAATTTGGTGACTCATAGGGGACATATTCCTATTAGATGAATTTATTAGTGTCCTTGAATCATCCATTGGGCATGGATTCAATCCTAATAAACACAATCTGATTTGAACTTTGAAAATCTATCCCAGAGCCACTTGAAACACCACTGGAACTGGAGCTGATCTCACCAAATGCAAAATCCAATGCACTGTGCACAAGGAAAAAGCCAACACCACACAAGATATGTACAAAATTAGAAATCATACATACCCCAAGTGGGATATGCAGAGTGTGTAAAGTCACTTCTTCGTTTGAAAGAAAACCTATCTACTCTACTCTAACTGGAAGCAAAGGTGAGGTAAACAAACCCTGCAACTGGTTGTGCAAAATAGCTTCCCTTTCTTACAATTGGAAGCCATGAAAATGATTTGGAGATGAACATGGCTATTGGTATGATTGAAAAACCAACAAGATGCTAATCCTCCACTTAAATAATTAAGGTATCAACTGGAAACAAAACAAATACCTATTTTAGTTGCTTTGTATTTGGACTGAAGAGGCATTGCAGTTGATCCTTGGTACTTTGATGCTCTCCCTCATTCTTGGAAGCAAGCATGACTGGTTTTGGCTTCTCCCTTGGCTCCAATGAAGCCAAGTACCTGATTGGGGAAGGTCTAATCCAATAATTTTACCCATTGCTTTGAAATTCAACTCCAACGATGGAGTCTTCTTGCAGACTTTCTTGGGTGGGTGGCATGGAAGAGATGATGAAATATTCTTGCTCTTTCCCTTCTGCATCAGGTGTGTCTTCTAGAAGATCTAATTCTTTTAAATTTGATTCAAGAGGCATGTTGGAAACTTCATGTTGTGCTTGCATGTTTTCTTCCATGACAACAAGTTATTGTTTTTGAAGGATGAATGATGGAACAACAAATGTTGTGATTTCCATGGGTTCCTCCTCATCAAAACATTCCCCTAAGTCTTATAGGAAATCAAACTCTTCAATTTCCTACTGCAGCAAATTCTCTCTCTTTTGTATGGTGACCTTAAAATCTTCATCATCTTCACCATGTGTGGCTTCATCTTCAAACATAAAGCTAGTGAGTTCAAACTCTTCCAAAAAATCAGAATTTTGGAGAGGTTGAATGGGAGAGAGGTCTGTAATTTCTTGTGAAACCAACTTGGAGCTGATTGTTCCTCTTCTTTGATGGATTCATCAATCAAATCGGGCTCTTAAATTGAAAGCAAAAAATCTTCAATGATGCTTCCTTCATCAAGAGGTTTCAACTCTGATTTAATCTCTTCCAGTTGCTCCTCTTCAATGAGACTTGGAGTTGATTGTTCTTCCTCTTTGATGAATGGTTGTGCATCTTGGATTAGATCAGCATTTTCTTTAAATAAAGTGTCAACATGGACACTACATTCAAAGAAAATAGACTGTTGATCTTCTTCTTCTTCTTCTTATTCTTCTTCTTCTGTTGCAAACTCACCTTTAGCCACCACCGGATCTTCAACTTTCACCTCCTTTGTTGGCCTAACCATCAAGGGGATATTTGTTATCCCAAATTTAAGAGCCAAGATCACTAAACTTTTGATCTTTTCTTCTCTTCTTGGATCTTCTTCTTGTTGCTCTCCTTGAATGGTTTTCTGATTGTTTTCATCCTCCCAACATAGATTTGGGGATGCAAAAGAAGGGGTGGGTTGGGATTCTACCATTTTTTTCTTTGTTTGTGGTGGTGAAGGAAGTGGAACTTCTTGTTTCTTTGGAGGGGATGACTTATGCGAAGGGAAAAGGGAAGAGAAATTGAGGTGGGATGGAATACTAGGAGATGGAGAAGGGAAATCAACACTTGGGCCAGCAGATGGGAAGCTTGGAATTTGAATCTTGGGTTAAGATTGTGCTTCTTGGGGAATGGAGAGAAAGTTCCTAGATGATGGTGTAGGACTTACCCATTTACAAGGATCACTGGCACTAAGTTCGTAGGCCTCTATCTCTTCAGTCCATTGTGTAAGTTGGGGCATCATTTCAACAATGAATTCAAGCTTCTCTTGAGGGCTGTAGTGTCTTGGAAAAGGGCCTTTGCATGGACAAGGTTCCCTGTAACCAATTCTAAAATATTTCATTTGAGTTGTAGCCCTAGATTGCACCATGTTAGCCTCCATTTTTTTGATATTCTCTAGCAGATTTGCATTCTCCACATAGTTGTCATCATTATATGTGTACCCTTTCTCTTGATAAGCTCCATAGATAAACTATTTTTGGAATTGCTCATATGGGTAGGCATATTGATTTTTGATTTGATTAAAATGTTGATGTGGAGGAGATAAGAAATACATTGGAGGTAGACTGCATTGTTGCTACTGCAAATGTGAATTCCAAGATGGGAATGAAGTCATGATTGCATAACTTCATGGGATGGAAGAAAATGAAAGAGATGGAAGAAAAATGGATGAAAATTGATAGAAAGAAAGGTATACTCTTTCAGAGATGGGTTGTTGACCAGATGGAGTCGACAGATGTGTTTGAAAGTACATCAAAAGGCTAAAATCTTAACAGGAACACACCAACCTACTAAAACTGAAGTGGAAGACCTCTTGGTCCCACCGGGCATGCCAAAACCTATTAGTGCAAAATCACAACACCCCCAGATGGCCTCTCAAATCTGTTGTTTGATAATGGGCATCTAGTTTTATTTGCATAATTTAGTAATTTTTGCACCCACCAAATAACAAGGGAACCTCATGCACGCCAGACTATCACCCAACGACCTCTGGGCGCTCACCCGAGGTGCATGAGAGGGAGCCGAGTCTCTCCTTTATGTGAGTCTAGTGGAAAACATCATTCATGATCTTGACTTAGTGATTTAAAAAACATGTAAAAGCCATAGAGCTTAGAACGACTTCTATGCCTTTACAGTCATTTTAAATAGTAATCGCTTAATAGATTTAACAGAAATTAGAAGTAATAAACCCACAAGAGACTTAGCATTTATTCATGGTTCAGGAGCATACAATAACAAATACCATAAAGGAAAGATGCAGATGATATTTAGAAAAGAGATCCCGATTTATTATAACTAGTAACCTTATCATATTCACTTAATACTTACTACAAAACATCATAGAATGGCATACCACAGTCATGCATCATATCTGGATACATACATGTAGGTTCTTAAAAATAAAATTTACATTCCCAAACCCTTAATACATCCTTCCCTATATTTATCTACCCAAATATATCCTAGTTCTTGCAGTAATTCTACAGAGCTTTGCTTCCTAACTTGTCTCCCTCTTATCTACCATGAGCGCATGTATATATAGGCATCTGAAGTCCTAACAAACTCTTTGCATCCTCAGATCTGGTGTCATGTGTCAATGTGTGGATCACCCTCAGGGCATGCTTCTTCAGGCCTACGCTTGCCATTCGTAGTCATGATTAGCTTTTAGGATCTTCTCTCACAAAGCATATTCCCTCCAGGTCACCTTGTCATTAGGCTGGAACCTTATCTACATGGGTCACGCTTTTCATGATTTCTTCCTGAAAGGAAAAAAATGGCTAAGTCCTACATTCTACTTCATGGGCGCGCATCCTAGGTTCTATAAGAACCCTTCTTCAACCCTACTATGTGCACCTTGTCATGTGCGCTTCCTCCAACCATGCACACTTATGCACCTTCATGACTTGGTAGATATTTTAGGGGCCCAACATCACCCCACACTTCACCTATTTTTCACCCTCAGAAACCTTCAAAGAACTGAATACAAATGGAAATTCCTTGCCTTGGAAAATAACGAAGGGAAAGAATAAAGAATGGGGAAGAGAAAGAATAAAGGGAAATTCTATTACTTAAAAAAGTAAGAACGGAAAATTCTGCCTTAGGTCAGCCTCCAGAGTATCCCATGTGCTAACTTCATCCTGTACCTTCTTACAAAGGTCACTGACTAATGTGTTCACCTCATCAAAAGTTACTCCCTCCCCTTGTGTGCTTAGGGTCCCTACCATTGTTTCCAATTCTTTTCCCAAATCTTCCAAGGCATCCATTCTCGTTGTGATAACCGGGTATAGCTCCTTAAGTTGGGTTTTGATTGAGCCCCGTAGGATCTCAATAGCCTCTGATTTCTTTTCTACCTCGGCTAGGATATTTTCCCATTCTACTCTATTGCTCTTGTTCTTTTCCCTGAAATCCTTCAGCTCTGCTTCATCATTGACAAACAACATGCTTGTCACTTTGTTTTGATCCACGCAATGGTCGTATACAATCCTAGTGGTTTGGGCGGCTATCTTTATATTAGCAAGAACCTTGTTGTATTCTGCAATAAGGATGATGACCTTCAGCTTGTCTTCTTTCTCTAAGCACATAGCTACATTTTCAGCGGAATCTAAGGCTAGGGGCTGCCTTTCCATGGTGAGGATCCAAGTCGAGTCCTCAAGAAACTCCAAGGAAGAACCATATTTCTGTAGGGGAGAGTTAAGGTCCAGGTGCTTCAAGATAATAGCATGTTAAATGAGATCCACCTTCTTGTGAATCTCACGCACCTTGGCTTTTTCCTCCTTCAATTCTCATTGCAACTGAGCGTTGATCAATTTTTCTAGGCTGAGGCCCTTTGTTAACTCAGCTATCTCTTCCTCCTTTTTCTCCATTAGGTCCTCCAGGACTTTAACCCTGTCACTTCTATAGAAAATATTAACCTCCACCTGCATGGAGACTTTGTTAAGCACGTTACACACTTGCTCATCTAATAGTTGTTGCGCATTTATAATGGGGTTATCCCCCTTTGTCTCGAATAGTGCCATTATTGTCCCGTGGCTTACTTCGAACTCAGGCTCATCCAGGTGGGAGTTGAAAGCCCATGATAACATCTTCCTTGTCAGTGGGTATCCACCCTCAAGATCAAAGGATTCCATCCCTGTGAGTTCCTTGGTTGTAATAGTACTCTGGAATCGTGTACGTAATACTTTATTGGGGTTATTATCATAACCCATTATTGCCCTTTCTTATTCCTTGCGCTTACTTCCCGTGCTCACGCCCTTGGGAACATTTATCGTTAGTATGGGAACTTTAGTGTTGCTAAGGCTTTTCTCCCTCTTCTCCTCCTTGAACTCGCCTGACACCAAGTCCGCACTACATTCCAACTCTTCATCAACCAAGGTTTCAATAATCCTTTCTGCCTCCCTTGTTGCTTTCTCACTCACTTTCTCCTCCGCGAGCTTGGGCATACTTGGTTCTTTGGTACTAGCCTCATCACTCCTTTCTCCGTCCTTTGCACCTTCTTCCTCTTGGGCACCCTTCCTTCACGCAAACATGAATGCATCCTTTGCTTCCTCTCCATCCTCCTCCTCCGAGTCATGCACATCAATTAATTCCTGATTTACTTCAGGCTCTTCTTCTTCATCTTCATCCTTCTTGCCCTTATAGGTACTCAAGCCTTCTGTCTCTTCTGACTCTTCTTCTACCTTTTTCTCCTCTTCCTTTATTGAAGACTCCGGTGTAGGGGATGCGGTTTTCTCTTCATCAGAGGATTCTTCTTGAGTTTTTGGATTTGCTAGTTCGGGGGTCTTTTCCTTGACCACCATCCTCTTTTTCTTTTGGATGTAGGTACTTGGCCCAGGGGTACCTACAACCTGATTTTCCACCACCCTTGGCTCCTCCTGATCTTCCTTTTCCTTCCTCTTGGGTGTGGGCATCTTTCTGCAAGTAGGGTCATCAGGAATGGATATCTCATTCTCCACCTATGCACCCTTTTCAAACTTTATCCTTATGCAAAGGTATATCCTGGCCACATTATTTCCAGTAATAGGAAAAGTTAGAGGTCTTACAATATGGACCTCATGCAAAACGTATCTTTCAACATACCCACACTTTTCTAGGTACACCAACCTTTTCCTCATCTCCCTGTGTTCCTTGTCAAGGTTGGGTAGGTCAAGATCCATCTTCTTTGACTCCTTGAATCTATTCACCCCAGCTTGAAAGAATTGTGTGGTGCAGGACAAGGGGAGCTTGCACCAAGGACTCCAAGTGCCATCAGTCAAAATAAATATGCCAATACAAAAATGTTGGTATACCGCAAACTCCACGTCTCCTCTTGTTATTGCTAGGATTTGTTTTGGAATCCACCATTCAGCCCCGAATGTGTTCCTTAGGCGCATATACCATTTTTCCAAGTGCACCTTGTGTACTGTTGTCATGGACTCGTAGGTGTACTTCTCAAACGTCTTCGCGGGTGAAGGGTTTTTAGCAGGACTCCCAAATGAACTTTTTGGATGCATCCGACACTCCAATTTCTGAAAACACTATGGTCAACAGAACATTACCAAAGTGGATCTTACCTCCCTCCTCCACGCTACTTATAATTTCATCCGCAATGTACTGGGAGAGGTTGTAGATGGTGCTTTCTGCAATCTTCCTGCAGACATTCAACCAGGGCTTGTTCACCTGGGTCCACCTTTCTTGTCCATTCAATTTGGACACGAGGTGCATGGCCATCTTCATCACCTGATCGCTGATGTCTAAGATGTCATAATACCTTGATCCCTCTTTGTACTCCTAGGATGCGAAGGTTTCCTTGATCACCTCCTCATCCTGGAGGTCATCTTCCAGAGCATCCCCTTCATAGATTAGGCCTGTGAAGCGCGAGATCAACTAGGGAGTTATGCACATCTTGCGCCCTATAAAATAGAAGAAGTCCTTGTGGACACGTGTCATTAGCCATTGGTACAAGTGCTCGGGATTCCCAAAATAAGGAAACTCAAAAAGTTACAGAAGTCCCGCCTTCTCCATTTTTATTTTTACCTCATCACTGTAAATCAGCAACCCTTCTGATGTTCGTTCATTTGTTGGGCGCACCAACTCCAGTGCAATCTCCTTTTCAATTATACTTGACCGATGGTTATAGTCACTTATGGTCATTTTCCTTATGTGGGACTCCCATTCTTTCCTTATCAAAACTCCATCTGGGTATTACATTTCCGATTACCATTCCTTTGTTTTAACCAGTATTTCTTATAGTTTTCTTTTACCCTTGTATTTACCCTTCCCTTTCTTTGATTGTTCTATTTTTTTATTAACTAGTTTTGTGGCCATAATCTCACCCTTTTCTTTCATCTCATCTTAAATTGTGAACTGGCGAAGGATTCCCCTTGTGCCTTGTGCCCTAAAATTCAAACCCTAATTCATATTTCTTCCTTTCTCCCTGATTCTTCTTCAAAAAGCTTCCTACACCTGTGAATCACTTCTGTTCTAGTTTGCAGATTGAATGAACCGATTGCACTAGAGTTCTGGTGGATTTTCCTTCACACGAGTTACTTCTTGAAACCCTATCTCTTAAAAGAAAATAACTCTTCTCATATGCACAAAGTAAAATAATTAAGTGCCCTCTCTTGTATTTATAGTTTTTCCGACTTTTACGCATTAAAGGATAGGGTACCTACCACCGTACGATAATATTTAATGTGGTTTTTTCAAACAAAACCTGACTTTAGAACCCTTACTCATGTAACCAATATTTGCGTGGACACTTTTCCAACCTTCTTGCGTGCAAATAATCCATCTTGGCAGAAGACTCTTGCATGCATGTTACCAGCACCGAAGGCACTTCTTCTGTCCTCATGACTCTTTCTTTCACCTACCTCGTGTTTATGTGCTTTTCTCCTTTGTACGTGGATTTCCAATGTAGCCTTATTTTTCCACCAATCTTTTCCTTTTTCAGCCTAATGCATCTTTTCAACAGGGCCACTAACACAATTCTCCTGGCAATTTCTCCATGTTTCCTTTAATCTCCTCACTACACACTTAAATGATGCGCGGCCCTCTGCGCATTCATAACTTCAAAAATTAATAAGGTTATCAGTGCCCAAGGTGCAAAACAAGACAATAACATGAAAAGGAAACACATGAAATGGAAAATCAATAAGGAAATTCTAAACTAACTCGTAAAACTACCTTATTTACAAACACCAAGAAGCCTTATTTATAGTAGGGCTTTAGCCTACTCCCATTGAAGTGTCTAGGTAATTTTGTTCCATCTAGCGCTTAACTGGCATGCGCCTAAATCAAGGATTTACAATATTACATAAGGATCCAACCAATGTACCTTCAACTTCCCAGGATGGAGCAATTTTTTTGAATCATATAGTAACACCATCTTCTCAACCTCAAACTTCTTGTTTTTAATATGCTATTCATGCCATGCCTTTTTCTTAGCTTTTTTAGTTTTATGGATCCATCTAGCTAGTGAGCACCTTTCATCCAATTTAATTAATTCATCAATTCTATCTTCCAGCAATTTTTCATCATCCAACCCTTCTGCGTGTGCTATTCGCAGCGATGGTAACATAAACTCAACCAGTAGGACTTCTTCCACACCAAACACCAATTGAAATGGTGTGGCTTTGTTCAATCTTTTGTAAGTCATCTTGTACACCCAAAGAATTGCTGAGAGCTTATCATCCCAGTCTTTCCTACCAACATCACATATCTTAGTCAATTTTTGGATGAGAATCTTGTTAAATGCCTCTGTAGTTCCATTTACCTGAGGATGATAAGGGGTGGTTTTGTGATGGGCTACTATGAATTCTGCCAACATGATCCTGATGGTTTCATTTAGAAAGTGTGTGCCCCTATCACTTGTAAATCTTAAAGGGCATCCATACGTGTTAATTATGTTCTCCCATAGAAACCTAGCAGCCGTAGTTGTGGTACAATCCTTAGTGGGCGCGGCCTCTACCCACCTTTTCAGATAATCACTATAGGTAATAATATACCTTAAGCTAGTCCTTCGCGCTGCTAGTGAAATTGGGCCAATAAAGTCTATTGCCCACTTTTGAAAGGGCTCCGCACTGGCTATGGGTCACAAGGGCATTTCATCCATTTTTATAGGTTTACCAAGGCGTTGGCAATGGTCAGAGGCCTTGCAAAACTCAATGCAATGTTGGTGAATCGTCTCCCACCATAGTCCTGCGATCAAAATATTGCGCACGGTTGCATTCCCCGCATAGTGTCCTCTAACAACCCCACCATGGGCTTCTTCTATTATAGCCACATGCTCATGTTCCAATACGCACTGGCGCAAAACCTCATCATGACCCATCTTATACAAATCTCCATTGATTAACATGTAGCGTGTGGCACGTATAGCTAACTTATTTCTTTCCAACGATTTCATTCCTTCGGGTGACACACCTTCCTTGAGAAAAATAGCAATGTCTTCTAACTCCGAGGACGCGTGTCGCAACCTAAATAGTTGTGCATCTAGCATAGTGTCCTCGATGCTCTACACATCCTCTGCTAAATTAATCCTTGATAAATGATCCAGCCCAAATTGTTCTTTCCAAGTTTCACCGCTACTATGAACTCAAATTCTTGAAATAGGAGTACCCAACGACATATGCGCCCTCGTAATACTACTTTGTTTACTAAATACTTCAAGGCCATATGGTCAATGTAGAAGATAAAAGGAGTTGCCAGAAGATATTGTCTAAACTTGTGAAGCGTGTAAATCATTGACAATGCCTCGTGCTCGGTCTTTGTATAATTCTTCTCTACCAGTGTAAACTTCCAACTTGCAAAACACAAGGAGTGATCAACAATTCCCTCACCTAGTTGTGCAAGAATGGCTCTAATTGTTGTACCAGAGGCATCCACATGGACATGCAAAGGCTTATCCCAAGAGGGGAATTGTAAAATAGGTGCGGTGATAAGTCTATCTTTCAAAGTGTCAAATGCCCTCTATTGTACCTCTCCCCACTGAAAGGCACTCTTGTGTCTAAGTAATATTTCCAAAGGTGAAGCGATCTTGGTGTAACCTTTAATGAACTTCCTATAGTACCCACTGTGCCCAAGAAATCTGCATATGGTGCTTTGGCTAGTAAGTTCCCCCAATCCCACAATAACTGCAACCTTGGCAGGATAAACCAATAAGCCCTCTTTACATATGATATGCCCCAACAACGTCCCAAATGGAGTTACAAAAATACATTTATTAATGTTGAGGGATATCCTCAACTACCAAAATCTCTCAAACATCAATCTTAAGTTATCACAATGGTCCCTGACCAATCCATACACCATCCAATCATCCAAATAGACCTAAAGGAACATGTGGATAAAGTCCTGAAATTCTTGTACCACTATGCGTGATAATACAATGGGCACATTCTTTAACCCAAAGGCATGACTGTGTATGCAAAAATCCCCCACTCGGTGGAGGAAGTTGTATTTTCTTGGTCCTCCTTGGCAATCCTCACCTGGTGGTATCCCGAGAATCCATCCGTGAAGGAATAGTCCTCGCGCCCAATGAATCCTTCCAAAATTTCTTCAGTGAAGGGGGTTGGAAAAGGATCTATGACACAAACAACATTCACCTCCCTATAATCGACACATATCCTAATCTACCCATCCTTCTTTATGATGATCACCATTGGACTTTCCATTTTGATTATTCTATAGCCTCAATGATACCGGATGCTATCATTTTGTCTAATGCTTCCTTTACCTTTACATGCATATTGGGATTCATCTGGTAGGGTCTCTTCCTGACCGGGCGCACACCGTCCTTAAACTTTATCCTCATTTCCCCCAAGGAATGGTGGATGCCTTTTAGTTTATGGTACCCACGCGGGAATAAATCCTTGAATTCACGCAAGAGATATATGATCTTTGATACTTCCTTGTCTAACCAGTAGTCCCCAATGATAGCTTCCTCAGGCTCTTCTTTAAAGCCAATGTTAACCTTCTTAGTCTTTAGAGGTTCATGATAAGCACGCACACATACATCTACACTATTAACTACTTTGCGCATCCTGACCAAATGGTCAACATCCAGGCCTTTCGCCTCTTCTCCATCAATTATGTATACCAAATTCCCTTTCACTTTTTCATCACACGTGCACTCAAACTGTGTTTTCTAGTTTCTCTTCTTCAAAACGTACTTCCAAACTAGGTCCACCAAGTAAATTTAGTAGTCTATCTTCCACCATGGTGCAATCCCCCAGAGTAATGCGCTTACCAGCCTTCAACACCTTATTAACTGGTGGCTTGGTACTTCGATACTCAAAGGTGTGAACAAGATCAGTCGCTACCTCCTTCAAATTTCCTGTCTGATGCCGAGTCTCAGAGTGTATGTACCAAGCATGTGCACAACCTTGTAGTGTTGAATAAAGCTTGTGCACCCAAAGGGATGGTGGTAAAGCTTCCACGCCTTCTCCCCAAACCCTCTCACATACCTAGATATGGGAAGATGTGGGTTCATCACCATTGTAATCCTTCATAGTAGTGGGTACATTACTTCTAGAGAATTGAATATTTAGCATAATTCTAACCTCACGCCACTCCAACAAGTTCTCATTATGCATAGACCACCACCTTGCTGATATACCTATCAAAACATAACTCAGCATCCTTCGTCACTTATCCTCCTTCCATTAAGCTTCCATTTCCCTCAAAAATACCTCAGGGTATGCATCTCTAGAATACTTGGTTATTTTCTTTCCTCCTAGGCACCGAACTGTACGCGTCGTGGTTACTTTGGTCACCGATCCTCTTAAATGTCATCTGACCAATTCATAAGTCCCACGCGCCCAGTTATCGCATGCTATACTGGTGGTATCACTAATAGATTGAGCATCATCAAATTGGATGACTCCCTTTGTAGGATGGATGGTCTCTGTATTTCTTATGGAGCACACATATATTCTGTCCAGGAATTCCTCTCCCAGGGGTTCGGAATAGGGTGTGGAATTTCCATCAACAAGTGGTATAATGAATCGTTCCTCTTTATTTTCAAAACTTATGTAGCCCTTGTTAAACTAGAGATCTGCATTGTTTTTATAGCACCAAGGGTGCCCAAGTAACACTAGGAAGTTATCCACCTCAGCGAGCACTAAGACTTCAAAGTCCCCAGTAAACTTAGTTCCCTTAATAGTAATGATCACATCCTTCAAGACACCTATGGGAATTGCATTCTTTTTATTTTCCATATACAACACATTCAAGGATGGATGTAATACATGCCTTCCCATCTGATGCCAGGCGTCTAGAGTGAGAACATTGAATTCCATGCCTGTGTCAATGAGGATGTTGCTGAGCAGCCATTCATCCACCATTACATTCAATGTGATCTCCTTGTCATAATAAAAGTTGTGAGGCAGAATGTTTGCATGCAAGACTTTCCTCTCGCACTCTTCTCTGACGCGCAATACCTTTTCTCTCAGCCATGCCCCTATCAAGGGAATAACATTCTCTTGCCTCAACATTTTACACACTTCCTTTACCTCATCCAAGTCATCCTTTGGTGTCTCCATTGTTCTTCTTTGTTCCTCTTTTCTAGTTTGCTCTTTTAAGCATTGGATCTCTCCTTGTAAGCTCCAGGTGACATCCATGGTCTCTTGGTAGACTTCCTTCTGGTGAGTGGGGTCTTGATACTTCCCATGCACTAATTTTTCCCTCAACACCAGATTCCTTTGTCTAGGTTCCTCTTTTATGTGCATGAACTCTACCCTTGTTGTCTCCATAATGGGCTCTAACTCCAACTCATGCATTACTCATGGAAGCCATTGTGTGTCAGCCTTCTTAATACTCACCATGGCAGCACCCTTGTCCTTCCTTTGTTGCTAGCTCATATGCTCATATAACTCCGGGAACTCCTCATACTTATGCTTTTTTCCACACCATGAGCATTGCAGAAGCTCTGGGCACTCACACTTATAGTGATTTGTGGATCCGAAATTAAAAAATGTTTCATGCAGGAACTCACTTCTTCCTCTATAGTTACTATGACCATGAAACCCTCTACGAAATCCTCTTCCGTGCACACCTCCATCTCCATGCTCTTCATACCAACTCTCATCTCCTTTGGAACTATTGGCAATTCCATTCTAGTGCACACCAAGGTAAATTGTCTCATGAATCTATTCAATTAACCTACAATCCTTGGTGTCATGTGTGGTTGAGGTAGATATCTTACAATAACAAGATACGTTCTTACGGATCACGCGTTAAAGTACGGGGCACCTACTTGCAACATGGTCCCTGTGACATATTTCATAATTTACTGCTATGGCACATACCACTTTCCAGGTGCATATCCCACCATTATATTTTGTGTGACCTTCTACATCACAATCTGTACACCACATCCCACCACAATTCTCTGGAACCATTTTTACATAGAACTTCTCCAATTGCTTAACCATGTCAGCAATCTGAGACTCCATAAATGGGCCAACACCAGTGTCAACACTTCTAACCACCTCAACATGCAAATAAGCCTCCAATGCCTCACGCGGGTCTGTGAATTTTTTATGAGATAAGGCCCTCCTAAAGGGTGTGATCAACCCTCCAACAAACCACTGGGCATGTTGTGAAGGGTGGATATCATAAGGCAATTTAGATAGAATATTTTTATAGTGCACATCATACTCCTGCACACTCTCTTTCATTCCTTGTTGGATTTCCTTGAGAGAGCTAATACTCTTTTGTTCAAACTCGGGTATGTGGAACTCTACTAGGAATGCAATCTTCAATGCGGTATAATCCACAACAGTTTGATGGGGGTCATATTTTCTATACCAGCTATGTGCATTCCCTTGATATGTCATTGCAAATTGATTGGTCTTCCGCTCTGGTGTTGTGATCCCCTTCGCATGCCATAACAGCTTGCACTTATGTATGTGCTCCACAACATCTTCTATCCCTCTATAATCTAGTAAGTGTAAAGACATATCAAAAAAAACTTCAGGAGGTGGCTGAGGCCCTTGTCCTCCTGACCCAGTCCCTTGGTTTCCTCCGATGTTTCCTCCTCCGCTAGACCCACTAGATCTTGAGCCCCTAGATCCACCACTTCCACCTCCAGATCCTCTTGTGTTTGGAAAATGGCCTGTGTTCATCACGCGTAACGTCCCCATTGTTACACTAAATTTTACGCCAACAGTCTGTGAGATAGTGCCACTCCCAGTTGTATTTCCTCCACTTCCTGATGCAATCCCAAAACTAGCTGTATATGTGCCTTGTCCAAACATTCCACCAAATACCAGAATAGTGTGTGTAGTCATAGAAGTGCCAAACGAGAAGTTATATATCCTATGCACCGATCGGTTACTTACACCAATGTCAAATGGACCAACTATACTTTTCCCTTGTTCAAACAAACCAAGTGCGAAGGTTTGGTTACTAGGTGGGGTTAGATGTGTACCAATGACTCTCCTTTCTCCATGCAAATTATTCTCATTAGAAGCTAAAGGGTTCTCTCTCTCACGCTTGCCAAGATGGGGTAGCACAGAATATTCAGGTTCCACGTCCTTCGTGTGAACCTCAACTCCTTTCCACCATGTTTGGCTCCATAACCCACTTGAAACCCCATGTTTTCTATCAATCTCCCTTTCACATGCTTTGTTATACTTGAGTCACCTCTGCTCTCTTTCCTTTTTAGTCGTTATATCAGCCATCTTCCTCCACCCTAGCTTCCTCACTAAGCACTCAGGATGGTTTATCCAGTCATTGGAAATGCCTCTAAACTCATGGTTACCATCAAGATATTGATCGCAAGGGGGATAACATGTAGAAATGATCCTCTGGGCTCCTGCAAAAATTCAAACTCATCAACTTCTGGACATGAATACGTGTAAATTACGTACTCTAGAGTGTAGCTAGCCAATACTCCCTTCCACCAATGATCTATAGCATGGGTCCACGTTAGGTCAGCAGCTTTCAAGATTTGGTATGTTTCTTTGGTCTAAGGGTGTGATTTATAGTACCACCCTGATCTAGATGCATATGCCAAGAGCCATTCAAATAGCTCTACCGGGAAACAACATAAGAAGGTTTCGTACAACTCATGATAGAGATTATCTTCCACCCATCTTCGCACATCAAACTTAGGTCTAGTAATGAATCTTTGAGAAAATTCATCCTTCGTGCTTTTAAACCAATCTTCAATACCTTCCAGTGTTAACTGATACACCATCATTTATTGCATAGATCATGATGTATGCCATGTTCCACTACAACTTCAAAGAGAGGTCCCGGTAATAGAACCAAGATGTAGTCATATTTGCACCCACAAAATAACAAGGGAACCTCATGCGCACAGGCCTATCAGCAACCGGGTGTTGGGCACTCACCCGAGACATGCGAGAGGGAGCCGAGTCTCTCCTTTATGTGATTCTAGTGGAAAACATCATTCATGATCTTGACTTAGTGATTTAAAAGACATGTAAAAGCCATAGAGCTCAGAAATGCTTCTATACCCTTACAATCATCTCAAATAGTAAATGCTTGATAGATTTAACAGAAATTAGAAGTAATAAACCCGCAAGATACTTTGCATTTATTCATGGTTCATGAGCATACAATAACAAAGACCATAAAGGAAAGATGCAAATGATATTTAGAAAAGAGATCTTGATTCAGTATAACTAGTAACCTTATCATATTCACTTAATGATTACTAGAAAACATCGTAGAATGGCAAACCACAGTCATGCATCATATCTGGATCCATACATGTAGGTTCTTAAAACAAAAATTTACATCCCCAAACCCTCAACACATCCTTCCCTATATTTATCTACCCAAATATATCCTAGTTCTTGTAGTAATTCTACAGAGCTCCACTTCCTAACTTGTCTCCCTCTTCTCTACCATGGGTGCGCATATATATAGGAATTTGAAGTGCTAAAAAACTCTTTGCATCCTCAGTTCTGGCACCATGTGTCAATGTGTGGATCACCCTAGGCACGTGCTTCTCCAGGCCTGTGCTTTCCATTCCTATTCATGATTAGATTTTAGGATCTTCTCTTGGAAAGCATATTCCCTCTAGGTCACCCTATCACCAGGCTGGAAACTTATCTACATAGGTCACACTTTTCATGAGTTCTACTTGAAAGGCCAAAAATGGCTAAGTCTTAGATTCTGCTTCGCGATCACGCATCCTAGGTTCTACAAGAACCCTTCTTCAACCATACTTTGCATGCCTTTTCATGCACACTTCCTCTAGCCGCATGCTCTTATGTGACTTCATGATTTGGTAGATATTTCAGGTGCCCAAAACATAACATTAGATCATCTCTCAAGTTGTGGGACTTGCAGACTTGAGATGATCCTCCAGAGAAGGCTGGTTCCTCTTCCTAAACTACTTGCCACGAGCTACTCAAGTGCAGGAAAACTAAATCTAACCTAATATAACCTTCCAAGGAGACATGGAGATAGAGAAAAAGGGAAAAAATAGAGCCTACACAAAAGCGGTGATACACCAATAAAGGAAAATGCAATATATTCTGTTAAGGGAGGAAGAAACAGAGAAAATGGAGTTTAGGGAGGTCAGACGGAAGTTTCACAGACCCAAATCTAGATCCGCCATTAAATCTCCATGAAACATGACGTCTTATACCTGCAAGTACAAAAAACATACACCAAAAAAATCTAGAAAGGAGAGGCACGGGGAAACAACAAAACGATGCAAAGGGTTGAAGAACACCATGAAAACATGTTTTTATTACTCTAAAATGTGCACAAACCATTACATATTTTCTTAGAGGCACAAATGCACTTTCCAGGCATAGGAGAAGGTTTGGAAGCTCAAAAATGGATTCGAGAAACAAAATGACAGAGTTTCCCCACACCCAGAATGTCTCTCCCGTGTCAAATGACAAGTTTTTCACAATATATCAATGAAGAATGAGAGAGAGGAGGGAAAATCAGATTCTACTTCCACCCACCAACAACATGCATTAAAATTGATCGTCAAAAGACAAGGATGCTTGTGCAAATCCATTTCCCAATGCATTTGAGCTTGCTGGAGAAGAAAGGGTGCCATGCCGCATTAAATTTGGTGGTTGGAAATCCTGGTTCATACTTTTTCTGAGCTAGAGACATTTTCTCATTTTTCACCCACCAAACTTCACAAAAATAAAAAATTTAAGCTTCCATGATGAAGAGGATTTCCATATCTTTCCAACGGTACCAAATTTGTTCAAATTTGAGCTATGGATCCAAAGATATGGCCCTCTTAAGATTTGCATTAAAATATCGGTGAAAATGGTGAAAAACCAGTTTGCAAAACGGATCCACGGGCCCAAATTCACTTTTGCGCCTTTTGTGCAAAAATTGCAAAATTCCCCAAAACCTCCATAGCTCAGTGGCCACAAAATGACATGTTTTCACAAACCTCTATGAGCCCAAAATTCATTTTGCATCTTTTGTGTAAAAAATGCAAATATGTGAAAGTCGCCCTCAAACCCGCAACTTCACAATTTTTCCCTTAAAAAAAAGTCTTCGTCGGGCCTGTCGGCCATAAATTACAAACTATGTCATTTGTGGAATTTATGAAAATCCCAAATTTTCTCCAATGGCCCGCCTCCCCGCAGCTGAAAAAGGCATGACACGTGGCTTCTCTTGGCATCGGAGGAGGTCCAACTCATTTTTATACTTTTAAGATTTTCAAAACAAAAGCTAAAAATTCTAAAGTGCCTCCGACGACCTGCTTTGACACTGAAACACAATCACGTGTCCTTTTTAGGCCTTAGGCATTTTTTTCTTTTCATCTCCACTAGCTCACGGGCCCGTAATTGCAATTTGCACCTTTAAGCGAAAAGGGAAAATGTTCCAAACTGTCCCACAAACCCGCCAGCTTGAATTTATACTTGGGCGAAATTTCCGTCGCGGACTCGCAAGTGTGCATTTTTCCTTAGCAAAAGAAACTCCTCCAGGTGTGTGGGCCGGTAATTCTAACATTCTCCTTTTGTGTAAAAATGCCTAAGTTTAAAGATGTCTCCTGCCACCTTGCCGGTCCGCAATCTCCCTCTGGTGAAAAGTCTTCCCTAGACCTGTCGACCCGATTTGGGCAAAACAGTCTTCCAAGGTCCGCCGGCTTATAACTTGCAAAATATAAGGAGTTAGAAGGAATTATTTACCTTTCTGGAGAAGGGAAGAAATTTCCCATCTGATGGAGGTATTTAATGAAAACCTAAAGTGCTTGAAATGTATAAAAATCAAACTGAAGCACTGAAAGTGGGGAAATAATGGGCAGTTAACCAAAAATAAGCATGGGATTATTTTGGATAACATTAATTTTATTACAAAAAAAATGAGATGCATTTTGTAACCAAATTATTTTTCTAATTTCCACGAGGTAGGGAAGACTAAATTATTTAGAATTATCTCAAAAACATTTTTCGTGAAAGATTCCATAATACAAGAAACATCATGAATTGAAGTTGCATTTTTTTTTTAAATATGAACATTAATAGGTAATCTTCCCCTCCTGCTATATCACACTAAATTGTGCGCAAAGTGATTTTTCAAAGGAAATATAATATAAAGAAACTAAAAGCATTAGAATTTTTACGTTCAATATTCAAAAATATATAGCTCGGCTTTTCTTGGCTTCCTATGTTTTAATCTGCCTTTTTTTGGTGTGAAAAATGTATGTCCTTAGCCATTCCTGCGGTCTACCCTCGATCTTATCATAGTTATTTTAGGCCTTTTCCTCTGCTTGGTGGTTTTTACACCTAGAAATGGCCAGCACTCCCCCCAGTTCAACGAATATTGATACTAGTGACCATGGCTCCCAAGCACACAAGGAATTTTGTACTGAAAATCTACAATGAGGTATGGACTTTGACTCCTCCCTTGACGTGATTATTGATAATGTGTTTTGGGATCCTATGGTGACCTGTTATCATAACCATTATCTTATTGCATATTTTTGTTGCCACATTTTGTTTAAGAACTATTTGAAGACTTGGATGAAAAACCATTTGGAGTCATCTGACATCCAGGTTTTTGGCATCTGCAACCTCACCAAAGGTTCTTATATTTTTACCTTTCGTGAGATTTCATTGGTCCTGACCCTTATGATTAAACCTACTTATTGGTATCTACCAAACACCCTGCTTGTGTTATCCCCATGCACTCTGGATCTTAATCCGAGTAATCAAGTGTCACTCAAACTCCCTATTTAGATTCAGCTTCCCAGAGCCCCATGCATCTTTCATCTTTCTTGGATGAGATAGTCAATCCCATTGGACGTGTGTTATGCCATGAATAAGACTATTTTTTATATGTCCATCCCAACAAAAGTGTGTGTGTAGAAGAGGACTTGGCAAAAAACTTGTGGGACCATCTGAATATTCAGGTGGGGTCCCTATAAATATTTCAAAAGGTTTTTTATTTTAACCTCCAAAATAAGTGTTTTCGCCACTAGGCCCCGGACCATTGCATTAGGGATTTTTCTTCTTTTATCTCACTGTAAACCTGCTCCCACATCAACCTTTGAGTTGAAGAATGTTGTTACCCCTCAGACTGATGTTTGGAAGGTGGTTGCTCTGAAAAATAATTCAGGGATGAGGGCTTCTGTGGAAGTTCCACCCTTGTCTTCTCCCTCACCGCCACTAACAAGGGATGAGCCTATGGTCGAGAAACCTATTCCTTCAGTTACCATTCCTACCCTAGTCTCGCAAAGCCAAGGGACTCAACTGACTACCAAAATTTTTGGGATTATTGCATCAACCCCTCTACCACTATGGCATTCACGTAGCCCACCTCAGGAGGTGTTGCGCAGCTCATGAGGAATAAATGGGGATAAGCGCTTCTATGTTCAAGTTGATTCTACCAATTTAGACAAGATTCTTCTTGCCAACAACTTCACCATTCTCAACTCTGAGGATTGAATTCTAGATGGGTAGGGGGAGATTGACATTTATGATTTTTTTTGAATTTTATGTCATGGAATGTTCGGGGTCTAATAAATACCTCACAAAAATTCTCTTTCCGGTTAATTTTCCATTTAATTAGCAGTTTATATGTTCCTTGTTTACAAGAAATCAAGATTTCGGGTTTTTTTACTTTAGACTACGCTAACGTTTATTGCCCCTAATTTTGTGCACTTTTATACTCAACACATTGATGGTAAAGGTGGTGCTAGCATTTCCATCATGCTGAAATTCTCAATGTCAATTATTTCCTCTAGCCATGACACAAGTAATCGGGCGGTGTGGGTGATTATGAATATTAAATATATGTCTTTTGGTATTCTCAATGTTTATGCTCCTAATGACGGTAATGAATGAACTTTATTATGAAGGTGGTTAGGTGATAACTTACCCATTGCTTATTGGTTGGTTTGTGGTGACTTTAATATGGTGGAACATCCTGACGATAAATGTGGTGTGCTCTTGATGTGCTTGTGCCTAGGAGAACGTGTTTCTTGGTATTATTTTAAAAGTAGGTGGGGCCTCACCGATCCTAAGTGGTTTACTTGGACCAACCTCTGATAAGGATCTAATCGGGTATTAAAACACCTTGATTTTTCTCTTCTGGCTCAGCATACCTTCATTAATTTTGACACACATGGATCCAATGTTATCAAGGTTTGGTCCGATCTACTTTTTTCATACCACCATCTGATCACATTGAAGGTTTTTCTGCAAGGGGGCCCTCCCAAGGCACCTAATACGTAGTTTTTTCTGAATGTGTTGTTGCTAAGTCACCCCAGAGTTATCCAACTCATTACAAAAATATGCAACATGGTGCCATGTCCCCCTTTTTGTATTATATGGATCTCTTGGTGGGAAGAGGCAATCCAGCACACCACCAAATTCCTCCACCGGTTTGGAAAACATATTTCTCGGGTTCTAAGATGGGCCGATTCTTCTTGGCATAAAGAATTTTAGTTGGTTTTTCTTCTCTTCCAATCCAATCCCTTTGATCTTCAGCTTCAATCCCTCACGGAAAATCATCGGTATAAACTCAAGTTCAATAAATCTTATGCTACTCGGGGCTCTCAGATCCGTTCAAGGCTCCACTAGCTAGAGGTGGGAGATAAAGCTTCAAAAAGCTTCTTCAAATCCCTCCAGGCCAAGCATAATCATCAAAAGATCAAGGATATCTATTAGTCATACCTGTGGATTACCAAGCTACCAGAAACCTCTTCTATTTTTTTCAAGCATTATCGTCTAGTGTTCCAAGCTCAGGAGGATTCTATTAAATGAGCTTCTATTTTACATAAATGTATTAATTTCGTGCCTTCGCAACTCACTCCCCAGAATAGGTATCATTTTGATTCTACTCTTACTTTGGAATAACTTCATGTGGCCTTATTGTGTTTAGTCGATGATAAATATCCCGGTCTAGATGGCTTCCCCAATGAGATCTATAAAGAAACTTGGTCCTTTGTGGGACCTGATCTTCTCATAGTTTATATTGAGGCTCTCTAATCTTGATATTTATGGAGCTTCATCAATCATGGAAACATCAATTTCATTCCTAAACCTGATGATCTTGAGTGTATTAATAGTTGGTGGCCTATCACCCTGCTGAATTTTTCATATAAAATTCTTACTAAAGCATTGGCTCTTCTACTTGGTAATATTCTTTCAAATATTGTTCGGCTAGAGCAGTTGAGTTTTTTCAAAGGCCGTTACATTTTGGATAATCTCCTTACAGTTTGGAAAGGTGTGGAATGGGATCAAATTTCTTTCCAGAAGCCTCTGTTTCTACAAATTTATTATGAAAAATCTTATGATTGCATTGAATGGCCCTTAATTATTGTTATTCTCAAAGCACTAGTGTTTGGTGATTTATTTTGTTCTAACATGTCCACTATGGTCTCCGATTCTTCTGCTTCGCTCACCATTAATGGCCATCATACTTTGGCCATCATAGAATACTGGTCCATGAGAAGGGTTTCCCTCTTTTTCTGGCCTTGTTTGTTCTTGCTGATGATGCCATTGGTTACTTAATTTCTCATCAAGTAGACTAGGGTCATATTTATGGAATGTTTTTACTATTCTAGAACACGTAGTTGATCAACAAGTATTTTGTGGAAGATTCATATCTTACGGTTACATAATATAAATAGAACACGGTTATGGTTTTTTAGTGTTTATTTAACTTTTGTGTAGCCTCTGGCTCTAACATTCAGATGGAAAAAAATCTTAGCTTTTTCCATAGTTATTTTCCCCTATCGGATTGGCTTAAATCCTACCCTTGGAAAGGGATTGGTCGTGGTGAGAAATTTCACTTTCTAGGCATTCTTTTTGCCTTTGACACTGACTCAGTGACTCTTTGGACTTATGTAGTTAACATAATGGATAAGAAAGCGATGAAATGGTCCTCCAAATAACTCTCTTTAGTGGGAAAATTTCAGGTTTGCACCAAAATTCTTGCCGCAACTCATGTGTATTACTCTTCTTGTTTGTGCCCTTCTGGTGTTGCTTTTCATTGGCTTGCTAATATTTTGCGGGATTTTCTTTGGTGTAAAAGTTCTGGTTCAGATTGTTTTCACTAAGTTTCCTAGGATGTATTTTGTCTCCCTCATGAGGAAGGTGGTATGGGTATCATGGATATGTATTAGAAAAATGTGACTTTATGAGCCAAATGGGTCATTCATAGTCTTTCGGGGGTGCAATCTTAGAAAAATTTGTTAAGACATTGTATTGAATTTGGTGCCCCATATTGAAAGAAAATTTGGAATGGCGTTGGTCTGTATACCCTTCTTATTACACCTGTTCCAATTAAGATTTAGGGTACCTTTGTGGCTAAGAGAATTTGGAAAGCTTTCGAGAAAGTTAATCCTTTTTAACGTGGATTGGCGATGGGTTTCACACGGGTATTTCATTTAATTCTCATAACATATGGTGGTATCCAATTCTCACTGAGGGCACACTTTTTTTGGTGGAAATCCCCTACATCAAATCCATTCGGCTCTTTCGTAAGGGTATTCACACCATACATGATCTCGTACACCACAGGGACTGGATCGTTTGTCCTGATCTCAAAGTTAAATAGAATTTTAAGAACTAGGATTATCCATTGATTTGTAGAATTTAGGAACTCCTTCCAGATGTGATGCTTTATAATCTTAGACTTCACCCACCGGCTTCCTGGTGGCAGGACTGGCGATGGAATCATAACATAGCCTTTTTGTGATATAACAACCACACAATTTATCATCTTTTATGTCCTCTATTACTTGCAATTGATAAGATAAATTCTCACTGGGGGCTCCATTTTGTGCCATCCACCTGGCTTCGTTAGCTTGCTCATACTTGGAACCCTCTTCTTGAACCCAAAGTTGACCATTTTCATTGGTGCTTGATTTATCAAGGACTTCCTTTAGGTGAATAGCTTAGGCATATTGGTATGCCTCCATCAACTTTCCCCTTCTTTTCCAACCATGAATCTTTATTGCATTTATTTTGGGTTTTCCCACATGTACAGGCTATCTGGTGATGGATCCATTCCTTATTTCAACCCTATCACCCTGAGTTCTTCTCATGGCGTCTTGCCTTATTTGGTGACTTTATTATGTGGCCTCATTATATAGCTAATATGTGGCATCTTTTGTGTGAATGCATTTTATTTCATAACTAGAAAGCTCGCAATACCTTTATTTTGAAACATGATCTTACTGTTATCAACTTTTAGACTAATGATAAGGTGATTATTCTATCTACTGTGAGAACATATATTCATGCTCAATCTGCTAAGGTTTCTCTGTAATTCACGCACCTTCAAGAGCTTTTGGATCACTAGGGGATTGTGCCATGCACTATGAGAAGGTTTCCACCTGATTTGTTGTTGCTGCCACCTTGGCTTTCACCTCCCCGGCGGCCACCTACTGTGGGAACACACCAGAGGATCCATTTCCATAGCCACCACTTTGCCTCCCCTCAAGACCGCATCGACCTGTCTTGCTCTGGACTAGGCTGAGTCTTCCTCCAAGGGGGAAAGGCATTACTAGCATTCCCCGAAGGGGCTCTCCACTGCCAACTATGACAACTCCTACAGGATCTTCCCCCACAGGGTGGAAAATTATGGTGCCTCTTTAGATGCGGTTTCCTAAGGAGGGTTGAGAAGTGGATCTTCTGTCCATAGAACCTTATAGCAAATCTTTCATCCCTCCCAGTGGCTATCCTCCTCCTCCTGGTGCGGCAGCGACATGTGCTTAATGTTTCTCCGCTAGTTTCTATTTTCCATTTGGGCGTGCTCTTATAAGTGCTCATGGTGTTTTGTGTTTTTCCATGTGGCATTTTGCAGGATGGTGAGTTGTCTGGTCACCCCCTACTATATAAATTTCGTTCTTATTAATATAAAGGTATATTCTAATAGTAAAAAAATATATGAAAAAGAACCATAAACATCATTTATATTTCATTATAACAACACAAAACACTTTAATATTTATTTTATTTACTTTTGTAAGTATTATTCTCCTAACTTTAATGCAAAACTGTTTTATTTATTACATTGTAATGCATGACTCTTTTTAATAAAGTTTCACACATTTATTATGTTCTTTTCCATCAATAAAATGTTTCAATGGTTATCTAAATGTTATATAATTGTAAGAAACTTTTTGATGTCACGATGTATGTAAATATAGAATTCTACTGCATACCTCTTTTTTAATAAAGTTTCTCACGCTTTAATTCCTTTTTCACTTATAAAAAGGTTCGTACTTCAACAATATTAGCTATAGGGTAATATATTGAAAATAAGTTTCATACAAGTTACAAATATATACAACTTAGAATTATATATAATGTATTAAATATTTTTCATAAATTAATTTTTAGTTGTTTAAGAATAATAAATATTAAATAAATTAGTCAAAAAAGTATTCAAAATATTTACTTTAAAAATTTAAAGAAAATATATTTAATTATTTTACTCACTAAATTTACAAATAATGATAAACACATATATTCCTTAATTTTATACTTATGATAAAATTGTTTTTAGAAAATATATTTTTGGATAAGGGTAAGGGGGTTTTTTGGCTGGGACACTATTATTCAAGTACAACAAAGACCTAAAACCCCAAATAAAACCATAAGTACAATGTGAAACAATAGTGAAACAGATTCCCTACAGTGCAAAGAAACTCATAACAACTAGAGAGGACTAGTGGCTTTTCAAGAATGAATTTTTTTCTTGTTATGTACCATTTCCATTCATTGGAGAATCTTTCAAGAAGAAGAAGAAGTTTTGAAAGATTCATTCGGTTGATATGAGTTGTCGTTTATAGGAGATGTATGAGGAACATTCTCCTTAGTTGCTTCACTGAGATGTTGTGCCTTAGGTGGCACCACAATCCTTGATCTATGACTGGAGTTTCCGGAACATGATCGTGCAAGTCATAATTTTTATCTGCAGCTCCCTTTTTGATATCATTAATCAAAAAATGGCGTGGGAGGGAATCTTTCCACCAAATGGATCTCACATTCTTTCGACTTTTGATCTGGAAATCAACAAAAATATGACATAATGTGAAGCACCTTCTTCATCTGAAGGAAAGCCCTTCATAATCAAGGGGTTGAGTCCATGTTCAGTCCTTAAATACAGGATGTTCCTTTGATACATATCTAGTTCAACAAGAATCTGGGCATATGTTGTGTGGATGTAGCCAATGGTTTGTGCATCAACATTTATGAATTTTCCCAAAGTGTTTCCTATGGAAGCAAGGAATTTGTATGCGTAAAATGTAAGAGGAAAATGCGGCATTCTAATCCAAATCGGTTAGGTTGAGAATGCTTCAGTTATTGGATTGAATGAAGGGAACCAGGGTTTCAAGAACAAATAGTAAGACTGGTAAAACCATATGCTTTCAGTTATTGTATTCTTATAACTAAGATCGATAAAACAACAATGAAAATTACTTTGGCACAAAGATAAATGTCGAACTAACATTCAAGCAAAAGAATCAAGTGCTTTGAAATCCAGGCATGTAGATCAGGTAGCGTGGGCTAAAATCCACTAAATTTGTAGATCAATCCATGCTATTGGGAGAAATCCTATGATTCGATAACTTCTTCGCCAAAGTTCATGCATGGGTTGTTTGGACGTAGAGGTCGTAGTTTTGGTAATCTCCTCCCAAAAGGACCTTTTCTGTTGCTGAGAGTCTACCGAAGGATTGTCCCCCTTCTCCTTTGTCTATAGCTTATAAGAGGATCAATCATATATTATAAGTCTTCCAAAATATTAGGCGTATTACCTTTCCCTAGAATTTTTATGAACATTTTTATCATACGGGATTACTTGGATACGGTTAATTTGTGGATGAAAGAATTTATAGAAGATTCTATGCTTATAAGAGGATCAATCATATATTATAAGTCTTCCAAAATATTAGGTGTATTACCTTTCCCTAGAATTTTTATGAACCTTTTTATCATACAATACCTTTTACCATTTATAGTACTTGTTATCCAAAATTCACCCCCCAAGGGGATTACTTGGATACGGTTAATTTGTGGATGAAAGAATGTATAGAAGATTCTATTTAAGTTTTAGCTTTCTCCACATCTTAGATTATACAAATTTGATTTGTAAAAGTGTAATCCAAAAGTGGGACAAAGGGACGCGTGGGACGCGGATAAGTGTTACATCATCCCCAATTATAAATTTCGTTATAATTAATCATAAATTTAGTTTTTGTTTCTTAGAAAGTGTTATAGTATGTTTCATTTTTTTATTTTAAGGAAACATCATACATATATAATTATTTTGATTTTAAATATAACATATATACAAACACTAAAAAATGCTAGAAAATAATGAAAATAAATTAGCACAATAAAATTTCTTTTGAGAAAGGAATAATCCACGTTAAAATAAGAAAAGGTGTATCTTCCCCTGCTGTGTTTTCTTGCATTCTTCTTGCCCCTTTGATCTTTCTATAAAAAAGTAAGTGGAGGATATTTACATCATGTATAGTGGTATGCAGGCCCTTATTTGTTTTTGGGATATCATCCTTACCCATGAGGTTAATATAAGCATTCAAATATAGAATAATACCTTCTACCATTTATAGTACTAACATCATCTATAGGAAAATTTTCCTAGTCGCACATCACAAAATATTGAACAATTATTTCTGAATTCTTAAATTTCAAGTGCTTGATACACTTTTTGCAAGTGATCCAATGAGACAAAGGTGTTGACATTTTGGGTTAGATGTTTTCTAATTATTATTTTAAATGAGTAAATGAGTTGAACAACTTACATATTATTTCTACTGCCTCATCATTAACTTGTAATGCCCACAATTTCAACGTTCTAAAAGCACATTAAACCTTAAATAATTATCTAGAAAGCTGCAGATTTTTTTTTTTGTTTTAAAATATTGCAAGGGTGTCAAACCCTATAATACATTTAATTAACTCCTACCAGCAATCTGCTACATTACACTGGATGGATTGGGTCTAGATTAATAATTAAATATTTTTAACCTATTTCTAGAGTTAATTTCAGTTACAATTCTCTAGGAATGTGTCCATTAATTTTTTTACTCGGTTCAAGTTTCCCCCTCTCAAATTAACATTCAAGCCCAAATTTATTATAAATTTATCCATGAGCTTACGTTGATGGCTCCTTATCCTATCGGCTAGGTTTTCCCCCTACCAATCCTCCACGTATAGTGGTATTGACGTCCTGCAATGTCTACAATATTTGTTGTAGAATAGTGGCTACCGCCTGCTCTAGGGGTGGTAGATCTAAATCCACATGTACGAACCCATCTTCTAGTTTGTGCCTCCTGCACAGACCAAGGAGAGAGTTATTCCATCATCTTCTAGGTTTTATTTCAATTTTCTATGTTTTCTACAGTTTTTTTTTTTAAATTACAATGTCATGTGTCTTAAGTTTTAATTTTAGAGTTGCACTAGTCTAATGTTGTTTCTAATTGTTCCCAGGGTTGAACCCACAGCTCTGATACCAGGTATAACGCCCATAATTTTGAAGTTCTAAAACCACATAAAACCTTAAATAATTATCTAGAAAGTTACAGATTTTTTTTGTTTTAAAAGATTGTAAGGGTGTCAAACCCTATAATACGTTTAATTAACTCCTACCAGCAATCTGGTACATTACACTGGATGAATTGGGTCTAGATTAATAATTAAATATTTTTAACCCATTTCTAAAGTCAATTTTCGTTACAATCCTCTAGAAATGTGTCCATTAACTATTTTACTTAGTTCATGTAGTTTCCCCCTCTCAAATTAACATTCAAGCCCACATTTCTTATACCGTTATCCTTAGTTACCTTAGTCCCTTTAAATTATTAGCTTTAAAGTCCATTGAATCATTTACTAAAACATAGTAGGAGAGTTACATAATTAAGTTAACACACTAGGGTACTAAGTGGCCCCATTCACCAGTTTTTCACATACATTTAAATTATTTAAAATCCCATAATATATATTCTCACCTAAAAAATGTAGGGTTGATTCCTAACCCTTGGATTAAATTAATTGTGGTCATTAGATCCTAGAGTTCCAAACTAACCCTAACCATCCTTATGAATTTTTTTAATAGTTTTTCCTTTCCCTAGCCTCCTCATTTGGTTTCTTTTCTTTTGTTTGATTTTTCGGGTTGGAGGAGTGGAAGCTATGAAGGCAAGGAGTGAACCCATGGAATGATTCATTTGGATCTAGCTTAGTTTAGTTTATTCGTGGATTTTTTATTGTAATTTATTCTATTTGTTGATTGTATAGATTCCACCCTAAATCTAGAATAGTTATTTCGTATTTTCTATTTTTGATTTCTTTATTTGGGCAAAACCCTATTACCATTAAATATATGAGATTTAGTACACGTAAATTTTTATTCAAGGATTGACATGCTTAAATAATGAGTTTGTTCCTATATGGTTTGTTGGTGGTTTCCTTTTCATGTTTTATGGGCTCAAATTTTAATTAAATCAAATTCAAATTTGCATAGTCACAGATTTTACTTTTCGTCTAAAAGTGATGAAATCGTCTTCCTGAGAAGGCCGGTGGTCCTATGACTGCCACCCTTTCTAGGTGAGGATTCGGAAACCGTCGCTCTGATCAGGCCGTCGATTCAGAGACCGCTGCTCTACATAGGGTGGCGGTCATGCTCTTCCAAAAACAAAACCATAATTTCATCAATTTTTCCAAAACAAATTCTACTCTGGTGCTTTATAGCTTAACCTTAGCTTTAATTTATATTTCTATAGAAAGGTTAACAACATTTATTCATTCCATGACTTAAATCACTAAGTTCATAGATTTTTTATTTCAATAATATATAAGAAAACATCTACTCGCATACTTTTCGAATAAAATTTATTTCAAGCTCAAATGAAGGAATGAAAATTCAATCTATTTCTAAGTATCATTGCTTTCCTTTCCACAACAAGAATGTAATCCTTCAACAAGGTAATTCACTATAACTTAGTGCATTCTTCCATTACTACCACAACCATTTATTAAAAGAAATCACAAGCAACTATATTTATACATTTTGGATTTTCTAGGAATACATTCTCGATAATTTACAATTTCCAAGTTCTTCCTTCATTCTTACAATAATGCAAACTTATACAAGTAACAATGAACTTTCCCATTTTTTTAATTTCTTGAGCATAGCTAATTTTCTTACAATACAAAAATATTTTTTTCCAACAATGCATTATAAATTGATAAATAGAATATCCAATACAACTTTTCTTTAAATGTAAGATTACTAGCCTTCCACCTTAAGTGGGAACTACATGGAAAGTTTTTACAATAAAGGATTTTCTTTTTTACTTCTACAAATGCTCTAAATCCCAAATATTCAACAAGATCTCAGAAAATTTATTCACTTTAAATACAATAATAAATAAGGGGGGTTACGCAACGCTCTCCACCCAACCAATAATCCAATTAGGAGAAGAAGGTATCCTCCTCATTGGCTCCCGAGCCCCAACCAAAACGCAATAAGAAATGGATACAACCCATCGAAACTAACACAATGCTTCCACGTCACAATACACATTTTCATAACCATTTAACAAACATTCAAGCACAAAGATAAAAATCACAAGAATGCAACTTTCAAAATACATAAGGCTTGAAAACTCAAAGCCAATGGAGCAAGGAAATATGGGGAGGTTAGTTATGCATCCCAATGGGATTAGGTGCCCACCTTAAAACCCTCCAAAACACAACTCAAAACCCCTACAAAAATCTTATTCCTCCCTCAAGATCCTCTTATGCTCCCCAAATTCTCTTATGCCTCCCTACAATATCTTATGTCTCCCTCAAATGAACCATATAAGAAAAACAAGTATTTTTCTTATAAAAAAAGGTGGGGCACCGAACCCAAATCCCTCCCAAAAAATAAATAAAATTTGTATGCCTCCCTCCAAAATAAAATCTACATATCCTTCTTCTACACCATACTTATGCATTCTACCCATGATACCAACAAGCACACAAACCATTCACTTGCATACAATACACACATAAAAAAACAAAACAAAGGTGTAGTTACTACCTTTCCATAGTAATAACTTGATCAAAGAATCACACTCCAAGATCTTTCAAGCTCAATAAAACTCCAACAAGCTCCAAGACTTCAAAAATTACTCCAAAAACTCTCTAACTCCCAAAATACAAGTGCCCAATAAAATGAAGTAACCCCCAAAACTAACAAAATAATTTCAGATATAGAAAATGAGAAGAGGAGGATGAGGTGGCTCCATGTAAGATGTCACATCACTTATCCTCAACTCCACACACAAGTCAAACATCAACCCTAAGGAACAATAATTTGGTGGTTGAGCGAATGACAACCCTCTTACACACTCAAATCAAAACCAACACCCTAAAGAACATAATTAAAGACTCTTGTAAGAAAAGTGCAATAAATATCACCTTTTTCCATACAACACACATAATGGGGACTATTTTTGACCCCCCAACCCATAGGTATAGTTGGTAGATGAAATTAAGAGGTGTGGGACAAGCTTAACTTGTTCCACATGTCTCCAAAATTGGCCCTAGAAGGTCAAAATCCGAATTTTACATGCAAGGAATATTGAGTGCACAACACTTAAATCCCAAAATAAACTGAACATAATTCACAAGATCCACCACACATTAAGGCTACTCTAACTCACATTTATTTCCCCCCTTTTGTCACAACCTATTAGAACTAACTTAATAGACTTGATTAAATTAACTCAATTAGGGTGCATAAACCAACAATTAATAAAAGTGACTCGACATCACTAATAATAAATCACAATAATTCACAATTAAATAAAATCAACAATGGAAAAAATTACAAACATAACTCAAGGTCACATTTGGAAGTCACCCCCCCCAATGGGGACCTCCTAACCAAAACTACAACAACATACAATACATACGAATATTACACAAGTTGCAATGGTGACCATCATTGCCAATACATCCAGTATTCAGTTCAATGGTTGGTATCCTATCCCCCTTTGGTTTATTGTTTTGCAAACACCTGTAAATGTCAAGAAAATACCTCCTTCTAGCCTCATAGCCATATTAACATACATCGAAATAGTAAAATACACATGTATATACATCAATAATCAATCCTCATCGTAACTGAAACCATCATCAAAACTAAGCAATGTTGCCATTCAGTTCACAATTTCAACTATTTCAATTCTCACTAATTTCATTCAACTACCAACAAAATCACGACATCAAATCACATCATCTAGCATCATAGTCAATTAGATCGATAATTCTGAATGCATTTGTCCAATATATATGCTTAACAATCAACAATTTGATCATCATCCAAACATGTATATAATGTCACCCTTTAAATCATGTCATATGAATCTACACAAATCCATACTTTCTATCACAATCCATCAATTAATCAAAATTACAATGTACATCATCTAGAAATCATCTTAAACCAAAATGATATGATAATGTCCATAAATCAAAGTCTATAATAAGTCATAATCTTAATCATAATAAATGTCAAAGAGGAGTGAGCACTACATAATGCAGTTATACCTTCATATGGATGGGTTAGACATTGATGAGTAGTACGAATTTAAAACTCTATAATCAGTAAGGGATAAGTGGTACCATAACCCAGCATAAAAACTAGTGATTAAATACTTATATCAACATAAGTGAGAAGTAAAGAGTATCTCATTACCATAATAGACTAAACTCAAATGAAGAATTTTTATTTTTAACTATGAGAGATTACTAAAAAGTAACTACAATATTGGAATTAACGATTCAAATCTTAGCTAATGGATAGATTATCAAATCTAAAAAGTGAATTTTTTCCAATACCATTGAGAGGGGCTCATTATAGTAACAACAAGTATGGCATAGAAAAAATAATATTTTTGCTATAGACCCTCCATGTCTAATTGACTCGTCATGCCTATAGTTTTCTACTAGATACTATCAACACACTAAAAACGATGAAAAAATGGACACTCCCTTGAGAGATATATAACATCACACCATGAGGTTGGGTAGAAACTTATGAAGTAGAATTTATGTACCTCCAATCCCACATATAATGTTGACGCTGATATGATTGATTTGAACTTTTCCACTTCACTAAGTAAAGATTTGTCACTAACACCTCATATTATATGTTTATACAATGGATATATATACCAAAACAACTATAGTATGAGGAAACAATGTTTTTGAAGCCATCACTTGGTGGTAATAAGTATGTGTAGCCAGTAGCATGGTTTCATTCCTTGGGATCACTCACTGAAATATCATAATTATTGGGAATGTAGGGAATAAAGAAATACGAGGTAATAAGGGGAACACCAGAGAATGAGAAAACATTTAGACCCTATAAATGGAGGTTAAAAATTTTATTCCTGCTATTTTAATATTTGGTATAATATCTTACTATACTTCTTGTAAATTCTTATGGAGAAAAAATTTTATTGCTGAGAACCTTGGTAATTGTATTAACTTGCATCACTATCTTTTGTAGCAAATCTAAGAGAACTTCAATAATTAATCTATATTGATGTAACTACACACTGTATCTAAATGTGATCATTCAATTGTTGTAGTCATGTTATGGAAACTTCTAATTCATGTGTAAATTCTCTATTGGTAGAACTAGTCTAATCCTAGAATTGTTACAAATAGTTGTTTTGATATATATATGTTATTCACTAGGACATTCTCTAGGAGGTTGTTTTTAGTATATACATCAGTAATACACATACAAGAGCATTAGCAAGATATTATTAGATGAAACATGACATAAAACTAGTTTTACTTTGCACATTTTGAATGGTTCACACTTGGTCTATAATGTCGACACTAAAATTTTCCTCCGTAATTTCTATTTCATTAATGTATGTATTAGGAATAGGATGTTGTTAAGTATAATTAGTACTAGCGTCTGATAGAAGATAACGGCGCCGTCAGTATGATGATGTCAATAATGTGGAGTACGGTAACAGTCAAAGTAAAATAGGAATGTTGTAAAAAGTAAATATTTGTCGTAAGTGGTCCGGTAATGTTAAAATGTTAAAGTTTGGGATAATTAGAGAATTAGGGTCTACGTGATTAGGAATTATAAATATTATATTGGTAATAAAGACAAGGAGTGAGGTCATAAATATTTTGTGGATTTTATTTGTGGAAAAGTCTAAAAATGTGGAACCCGTGTAAAATGATAAGGTTTATCTTATCTTAGACAGATAAGCTTACATGTACAGATAAGAGTTAAGGTATGTAATATGATTCGTCAGAGTGATATTTCTTATCCTATCTTAGAGATAAGATGGATAAGCCTGGAAGTTCCTATAAATAGAGAGGCCACCCCCCCTCATTTAGCATAGAAAGAAGTAGTGAGAAATATTGTATGATTAAGTTTGCGAAGGAAGCCATCAGTTTAAAGGTGTGTTGAAGAAGCCATTAAGAGGTGTAATTGTAAAGTTTCTCCCATAGTTATTGGTAAAAGGCAAGTGAAGTCAATAACACTTAAAGTACCTCATAGGTGAGATTGCAACAGTTTCATGTTAATATTATAATTTACTTTAATATTTCAAATTTGTCATCATTCCGTCTTATCATAGTCGATGGTATTCTTTTGTTATGTTTGTTATTATGTTTCCGGATTACATCCACCAAAGTAAGAGGCTGTGCATTAGTAAATAATAATAGCACGAGGAGTTCTCGGTGAAGAATTATCATAGTGCCGGATTGGTGATGACATTTTGGTTCCGTTGTCGGGACCATTCCTCGTTCGTAGATTTTCTGGAGAGATATTCCCACTTAATCAGAAATCAATTCGAGGGTAACCTTGTTGTTACTGTGCATAGTAGTTACCATGGTAAAGTCATTTTTACCGTGAATAGTAGTTACCATGATAAAGTCATTTTTGTTGTGAATAGTATTTATCACAGTAAAGTCACTTTTTACCGTGAATAGTATTTACCGTAGTAACTTCACTTTTTACTCGTGAATAGTGTTTACCACAGTAAAATCAGTTTTTATTGTAGTAAGTCAAGTTTTACCATAGTTTACCGTGGTCATTTTTATTTTATTGTAGAAAGGTGTAAAGTCACTTTCTAGTATAGTGATTCCAATTATTTGTGCACATAAGTCTTGTTGATTGTACTTGTGGGTTGGTATTTCACGGTGGTTACTTTTGAAAATGGGGAAAGATTCCTATTTTTTCAGCTCATTCTAATGAAGATACTTCTTCTTTCATTCAAGAGTTTAAATGATCTTGTATTTATAATGGCCTTATAAGAAGGGAACAATGGACTGAATTTTTTTCCTACCTTTTTGGATGGTTCAACCCTTAGGTGGTTTGAAACACTAGGTGATAATGTGAAAAACTCATGGGATTTATTAACTGAAAGTTTTCTTGAAGAATTTGGTGAACAACAGAAATATGCAGATCTCATGATCGATATCACAAAGCTAGCCAAGGAGAGAAGGAGAACATAAGGGATTATCATGCTCGTGTTCTAGAGCTAAGGAGGAAGCTCGATGCCCAGATCCGGAAGGAAGGATTAGCGGATGGGTTAATGAATGACATGGATAATCTCCTCTGTAAGCACTTCATTCTTGGGATGAAGCCAGAGATCAGACAACGAGTGAAGTATGACCACCCAGCTACCATTGAACAAGCAAAGGAGATTGCAAGAAGGCAAGAAGAAAGCATGGAAGAGGAGCCCAAAGAAATTGTTGCTAAAGTAGAGCCTACACCAGCACCTTTGGTCCAGAATCCACAACCACTCTCGGTGAGCACAAATCCTTCTCCTAGTACATCTATTGAGTATGAAGATCTGCTCAGAAAGATGGGTCAGTTAACTATTAATCTTCTTCAAGGAAAATAATTTAGTTCTCAGGGAGGAGATAGAGGTCCAAAAAGAAATATATTTTTGAAGTTGTATGTTATGATTTTTATAAAAAGGGTCATTATAAATATAATTGTCCAGATAGAGCTTCTACATCTGGTACAAGAGATAATGATAAAGGGAAAGCACCTGTGAATTCTTTTGATGTAGTAGATAAGAGCAGAAATAATGAAGTAGATGTGTTTATAACAAAAAGAAAGAAAGAAAAATATAATCAAGATGGAAATGATCCTAAGAAGATGAAAGAAGAAACTAGTAAGAAACATAGGAGAAGAAAGTTGGGTGTGTAGGATTTTCTGATTTTACAGGGGCAAGGACCATACTCCATCTTGGAAGATCTGTCCAACAGGCCTGCAAATATTACATATGGTCAACTCTTGGCTATGTCTTCTGAGAAGAGGTGGGAGTTGCGAAGTGGACTCAATGCTCGATGAAGGAAGGAGGTTGAGGTCCCTATTTTTGAGGCAGAGGCGGATCCCTATGCTCCACAAGCTAAGGTATTATGTAATAGTATTTCAATTCATGATGTCTTAGTTGATGGAGGTGTTGCAGTTAATGTAATGACCGAGTATGTAATGAATATGTTGGGTTTAAAAATTGATCACCCCTCAACACTTATGTTAAGGTCATTAAATAAAGGAAAAACTAAACCATAAGGTGTAGTCTCAAATGTGGCAATATCTGTTATGGGTGTTGTATCTGTGGTAGAATTTCAGGTGATGAAAAATGGTACTGTTGCATACCCAATGTTGTTGGGAAGACCATGGCTAAGGAGAGTTCATGCAAGAAACTACTGGAATGAAGGCTTCATGAAACTTGGACGCGGGTAGAGAGAGGGTGAAGATAAACGTGATCCCTTGGCATCATAAGGTAGAACCTATGGATTCAAGTGATAAAAACTGATGATTGGACATCCTCTGATTACTCGAGTACTAGTGAAGTGGACACTGAAGATGAAGAAAGTGAGGTTGATGTTTCAGTCATGGATATCCTTCCATTCACACAGACTCATGATCGCATAAAATTATCTGAAGAATAAATTGATGATCATCTCCAACAAATAAAGATTGGTGATGCTGTGATGGAGAGTGAAAAGGAATCCTACCTCCATCTATTTCGAAGGTACATACACATATTCAGTTTTGATTACAGGGATCTCCGTCAAGTAAATTTGGTTAGAACATCCTATTGAGCTAGCAGATAGTGCTAAGCCCATAAATCAAATGCCATTTAGAATGAATCCTAATTTTTTCAAGACTGTAAAAGAAGAAATAGATAAGTTGCTTGATGCAGGATTTATATTTGCTATGGAGAATTCAGAATGGATTTCTCCCATTGTGATCTCAATAAAAAAGAATGGGAAGCTACGCATTTGTTTTGATTATAGGAAGCTCAATAAGGCAACAAATAAGGATCATTACCCTCTTCCATTCTCAGATCAGATTTTAGACGATGTAACTGGCCAGGAGTGCTATAGTTTTGTTGATGGATATAATGGATACAACCAAGTTCATATAGCAGAGAAAGATTAGCTGAAGACCACGTTCACCACTCCTTGGGGAACATTTGCTTATAGAGTTATGCCTTTTGGGTTATGTAATGCTCAAACAACGTTCTAGCGCTTGATGAATAAGGTGTTTGAACCCTACATTGGGAACTTCATCAGAGTATTTCTATATGATTTTTACATCTATGGGAGCAAGATGGACCACCTGCACTAGATGGAGACAACATTTCAAAGGTTAGATGAAGCAAAAGCCTCACTAAACCCTACAAAGTGTGTCTTTGGATGTTCCAAAGGTGTTTTGTTAGAGCATGTTGTATCCAGAGATGGTATTGGTACTGATCCTGATAAAGTTTCAAAAATCAAAGGAGTTACTATTTCCTATGAATATAAGTAAGTTGAGATAATTTTTAGACCATGTGGGTTACTATAGAAGGTTCATCAAGAATTTCTCAAAGATTGCATAGCCACTAACGCAGTTCTTGAAGAAGGATGTTACTTATGAACCAAGAAATAAGGTGCATGAAGCTTTTGAACAACTGAAGGAAGCCTTGGTGTCTTCACCTGTTTTAAAGAATCCAGATTGGAGCAAGCCATTCATTGTGTATATTAATGCCTTAATTGCAGCACTAGGAAGTACTCTGAGCCGAAAGGATGAAAATGAGAATGATCATCCAGTTTACTTTAAGAGCAGACAAATGACCAGTGCTGAGGTAAATTATACTGTAATTGAAAAAGAGGCTCTAGCTATCATTTTTGTTGTAAAGAAGTTTAGAAATTACTTGTTAGGGTAGAAATTTATAGTTGTAAGAGATCATCAGGCTCTAAAATATATTGTCAATAAGCATAACCCGTCAAGGAGGATAGCAAGATGGATAATTTTGCTACAAGAATTTGAATTTGATATTATAGATAGGCCAGGAAAGAAGCATGTCAATGCAGATGAACTCTCTCGAGCCTATGATGGTTTAGGTTTGCCTTGTGATGATGATGATTTCCCAGATGCAGCATTGTTATCTCTTGACACAATCCCTAATGAATACATAGATATTTGGAATTATCTAAATGAATTCAAGTTTCCTAATGGTGTCAATGCAAAGACTAAGAGGAAGATTCCTCAAGACAGTCATCCATATTCTATTCTGCATGGAGGTATTATTTCAAATAGGGACCTGATGGACAGTACAAGAGGGGCAGTTGGACTTGATCAAGGGAAGGAGCTGATAGAGAGAATTCCACAATGGTACATGTGGAGGACACTTCTCTGGACAACTTACAACAAGAAGGATCTTGAACGCAGGTTATCACTGGCCCACTCTTTTTAGAGATTGTTTATAATTATTGTAAGACATGTGATATTTTTCAAACACATGGTAACCGTAAGACTTCATCAGTTCCATTATGCCCTATTCTTCCACTTGGTCCCCTTTGAAAAGTGGGGAATAGACATTGTAGGTCCACTTCCAACTACCCCACGCCAAAATAAGTATATTGTAGTTGCCACAGATTATTTAACCAAGTGTGGTTGAAGTTAGGCCATTGAAAATAACTTCCATGGATGAAGTGGCAAGGTTCATATATGAATGCATTGTCACCAGATTTGGTTTCCTATTAGAAATCGTAATAGATCAAGTAAGCCACTTAATTAATGAGGTGGTAGAAGCCATAGTCAAAAAAAATTTATATTAAGCACAGGAAGGAAACAACATACAAGCCGAGCACAAATGGATAGGTGAAATGAACAAATTTTGTGTTGTGTCAAATTCTAGCAAAAGATGCAGCCTTGCAGGTACATAAGTGGGATAAAAGGATTCATGCAGCATTGTGGGCATATAGGGCAACATCAAAGTCAGCAACAAGATACTCCTCATTTCAATTGGCTTATGGCATTGATCCAGTTCTTCCTATTGAGTTTTATATTCCCACTATGAGAGTTATGAAAAATGAAAGGATGGATGAAAGTGATTCAATAAAAGAAAGGTTGGTGCATCTTCATTATCTAGAGGAAATGAGGAAAATAGTGAAGGATACAAGCTATAAGAATAAAATGAAGGAGAAGGAATAATTTAATCAAAAGATCCATTGGTCTCCATTTCATGTGAATGACTTGGTTCTAGTATATATGATTCCAGATACAAAAAAAGAAGACAGAGAAAATTTCTTCCAAAGTGGATGGGGCCATACAAAATAGCAACTGTGCATGAAAATGGTACATATCGACTGGAGGAATTGGATGGTACTCCCATTACAAAATGGGGTCAACCATGACAAGTTAAAGATTTTCCAAGCACCAGCTTCAGAATGTCCATAAAATTCTACTCCGAGGACGGATGTAGAAGTTAGGAAGGGGGAAAATGTTGACATTAAAATTTTCCTCCTTAATTTCTATTTTATTAATGTATGTATTAGGAATAGGATGTTGTTAAGTATAATTAGTAGTGGCGTCCAACAGAAGATAACGACACCGTCGGTAACGGTGCTGCCAATAATGTAGAGTACAGGTTACAGTCAAATTATAATAGGAATGTTATAAAAAGTAAATATTTTTCGTAAGGTGGTCCAGGTAATGTTAAAATGTCAAAGTTGGGATAAGTAGAGAAGTAGGGTCTACATGATTAGGAATTAGAAATATTATATTTGTAATAAAGAAAAAGAGTGATGTCATAAATATTTTGTATATTTTATTTGTGGAAAATTCTAAAAATGTGGAACCCATGTGAGATGATAAGGTTTATCTTATCTTAGAAGACAAGCCTACATGTAAAGGCAAGAAGTTTAAGCATGTAATATGATTGGCCGGAAGAGATTTCCTATCCTATCTTAGAGATAAGGTGGATAAGCCTGAACTCCTATAAATAAAGAGGCCACCCCCCTCATTTAGCATAGAGAGAGAAGTAGTGAGAGAATATGTGTATGATTAAGTGTGTGTAAAGGAAGCCATCATTTTGAAGGTGTGTTAAAGAAGTCATTAAGAGGTGTAATTGTGAAGTTTCTACCATAGTTATTGTTTGAAGGCAAAGTGAAGTTAATAACACTTGAAGAACCTCATAGCGTGAGATTGTAACAATTTCATGTTGATATTATAAATCACACTAATATTTTAGATTTATCATTATTCATTCTTATCATAGTCTATGGTATTCTTGTGTTATGTTTATTGTTGTGTTTCCAGATTACATCCACCAAACTAAGAGCTATGCATTAGTTAATAATCATAGCACGAGGAGTTCCCGGTGAAGAATTATCATAGTGCCGGATTGGTGTTGACAACTACCCATCCCTTGGCTTCTCCATATTTGGCTAATTCCAACCCCTACATCCATTATTATTTATTATAACATCTCCACTAAGTTAGGATGCACTTATATAGAAGTGCGTCTTCTTAAAAGAAAAATTTCAAGCACTGCAAGTCTCCTATGGAAAAATTCTAATCCTAGAATTTAAATATGAGCACTAGCTGACTCAAGTTCGCCAATTAATAATAGTAGTTCAATCCTAATATTATCTTCACTATAAAGTATAAGAATTCATGAATTTATGAGACATATTGCATTTATCTCCCATTTTTTAAATACTTCTAATAGAGATACCAATAACCAATCCTCCAACAGCTTCAGGCTACCAACCACACTTTTTCCTTATACCATAAGATAACCCTAAAGAAAAATAGTTTTTGGATACAGTACAACCATCACCATGAAACCATGAGAATTGAAAAAATCTCTTTCATTTGTAAAAACACAATAAAATGTCCCCACTTTTTGGTATGTTTTTGTACCTTTATAAACATAAATTTTTAGTTTCATTGATTTTCTAAAGCTAATATCCATAAAATCGTACACATTCATGAAATTCCACAAACTATAAAAAATGTTGTGTTTAGAGAGTAGAATACATTTATATTTTTTTAATTTATTTTTTGGCAAAAAAATATGGTCATTTTTTAAATTTTATTCATACGTTGTTTCTTATGTTATAAAAGAGGAATGACTATCCCCTGGTAGTTTTTTTTAAATGAAAAGTTATTTTTTCACCATGAAATTTTAGATTTATGTTCAAGATTTAAATTTTCAGGTCTCTATCAAATTTTAATATTTTCTTGACTTATATAATATTTTTGAAATAACTATTTAGTAACAATATTTTAAAATAAATGACATACATATGTCTATGCTAATAAATTTTAAAATTTATATCAAAATTAATACTTTTTTTTCATAGGGTAAGAATAAGACTTCAACAAATACTAAGTTTATTTTTTTCATTTTTTCGATATATTTTTCTATTTTTCAATTTTGGTTGATTGTGTATGATAGATTGTCCTAAATATACCATATGTTAGCAAAAAATAAAAAAATAAAATAGTAAAACAAAATTTTTTAAAATGAAAAATTTAATTTTAGAAATCTAATAAAATTATGTATTTTGTTTATAAAATTTTGATAATTTTACCTAATACTTTAACCCTGATTATGTGGCACCTAAGTTACACATTTTGACATAAAAATCATCCTCCAAATGGATTTGACACCAAAATGTGGCACTAAAACAAATATTTATTTATAATGAGTACTCATCGTAATAGAAAAGACATGGTCATATTTCCTATCTAGATTGTGGAAGATTTCAATTCATTGTTCTCCATTCTTCCATGCTTGAATTTGAGGTGTCACTCCTAACAAATCTCCTACTTGTGCTATAGAAAGTATCGTATATACCAAACAATCAAGTCTTCTATCACAATTACAAAATAAAACTTATGGCATGTCCTTTAACTCATTTTGTTTCCTGGATATTTCTTACTAATTTATTCTTGAAAAAACTCAAGATATCACAAGGGTGATATCCTCCTTCTAATAATTTCTAGAACCAGAACTAGATCCTAGTCTAAGATATCATTATGAGATGATATCTTTCTCCACTTTCTATGTTTTAACATACAACGTTCCCAGGATGTCCCCTCAGTTGACACATTCCAAATATTTATTAATTACCTCTAACGTGTTACATTCCTTTTCTAACCTCTGGAGAGATTAATATGTTAACAACAATGACAAGTTTTCATAACCCTCCACTGACAATCATTATTGAGTCATTGAATTAACCACCCTAACCTCTTCATGAGCTCCCCAATAGTGACATATTCCAAACACATGTTTATTTTCATCTCCAACAATATGTGCTCTTAAAATTTCCATCAATTTTAATTTTTTATGTATTCTAAGGGTGATATCACCCCAAACCACCAACACAAAGTATATTGAATATTGTTGAGATATCATAGTGTGATATATTCCTAGAATTTTCTTGTACTATTCAAGTCTCAAATAGATTTTTGTTTCATATTATTTACAATAAGATTAAATTCGAGCATGTACTTATGTAAAAGAGTTATAATTTTTTGCTTTTAAATTAAAACCTTATTCATCTCCCCCTTATCTTCATTGATGAATAATTTGTGTGAGGGAAAACATTCATTTTACTCCAAAACCTTTTAGTCCTAAATACATTGAAAAGAAAAAAATTGATTGTAATTCTTTGTAATATTATTTATTGTGGAACCTTAAAGTCTATTAGCTTTAACTTTATTCACTTTGTTTTAATTACAGAAACACATTACATGCATATTCATACAGTGTTGAAGAGCTTACCATCAATATAATCCAGGTGATTCTGCAAAGCTTTGAGGTAAATAACAGGTTGGATACATCTTAGTTTTGGGGTTATCCTTCAAATGAATTATTATGACTTACCTCAAATGAATAGGGGGAATCGTAACCCATGTGGACCACAATTGTATTGGGCTACCTATATCAGGATGGGATGTGTGGACGACAGGTGAAAAGCAAGGGGGGAAGTGGGAAATATGAAGGATGAGGTGAATAGTTTTATCGTCATCTTGGGTGAATGCTTCAAGGCGTGGATTAATAGGAGCATTCAAAATGTGACACACAAAGTTATGATGTAAATATGTCATGGAAATAAATTTTGTGTGTTGATACCGTACGTTTATGAATTTTCATTAGAAGCAATTGTGGATCGACTTCCCTGAGTTTTTAGATGAGCATCATCCTCGCCTCTACAAACCCCTTCGTTTATGGTGATTACCAGGAAGTTCTATGTTGAAAAGCAAGAAAAATAAAATATGGGACGAAATATGACTTCAGATCTGAGACATGTGGCGAAGAAAACCTCTTTATAATTTTGTAGGCATTCAAGTATCAACACACGGGGGTTAATTAGCTAGGCAATATCCTAGCATGTGGGTTCATATTGATGTAATTAAAATTAATAAAATTGAATTTAATATACTAGTAGACATGAGGGGGTGAAAGGGTTTAATTTATTAATATTTTGAATAAGGTATTAGGGGTAGGTTATAGAGGTGGGCCAAAGGAAAGGGAGGTTTAATTTTAAAATAAAACTAAAACATTTGAATCCTAGTTTTTAAAAGTAAATACCTTAGAATTGCAAAAAGAGTATCATCATAAATTAAATTATCATCTCTTTTTTAATAAAGAAATCTCAATTAAGAGATTCTTAACCAACAAATAATAAGATGGTAGAAAACTAGGATTGAGTATGCTTTTCAACACAAGTGATATTATTTCACTGTCTTAATTATTTGAAGAACTATTGATAAATGATTAAATATTAATATTTATAAGGTGATTGGTAATATGTATTCAATAGCTTCAAGCTATATTTCGAGAGGAAATGAATATTAAAAAAAATTGAGTGAGAATATGATATATTGTATGTTTAATAAATTAGGGTAGAAATAAAAAGGGGTAAATAAAATTGTAACTAAAAAATGGGTAAGTAAGGTACATGGAAATAATAGGGGGTATTTTCATTCTAATAGTATAATAGGAGGGGGTATTATCGATTGAATAATTAGAGGTAAAAAATAGAATTAAAGGTATTCTATAATACCCTTCAAACGCACATGATATACCATACTTTTACTAAGTGAACCCCACGTGAGTATCAACTACAACTAGTAATTAGTAATGCATATGTAATCTTGCATATGGTGTGGATGTTTTCCGTTAAATAAATTCAATTTTCAGATTTATTTCCTTCAGTTTGAATTTTTGATTTACTTCCTATTTATTCACAGTGATTGAAATGTATAGACCATCCTTTGTGGTTCGTACAAATTTTAAATTATACAGCTATTGACTTGAAACTATTTTGTAAATGTCTACATGTTAATGGAATGAAATAACTAACTAGGATAATGATATGTCATACATGTTAGGACCATTTATAATTGTACCTAAAATAATTCATTTTTAAATTTACTTAAAATAAAAGGAAGGAGCTACTTTGAGCTTTACTTATTTATATGCATTAAAAATATTCCAAATATGTTTACAATTCCTAGACATACACAAAGACACCCCAAAGGAACAATATGTGTTATATATATATATATATATATATATATATATATATATATATATATATATATATATATATATATAAAATTCCAAATTTGTTGATAAGATGCCCAAATGGATAGAAAGAAACCAAAAGATGTGAACAAAGTATAAAGAATTCAGTGGCATCCAGAGGGGACAGGGGAGCCTGACGCTGTCATATTAGTTGGGCGCTAGTGTCAAGGATGAGAAATTCCAAAGTATGAAAAGATAGAATGGGATAAAAAAAGTTAAAGATCAACATAAGCAATAGAAAACAAGAAAATATGGCTAAAGACATGGATCAATTAGTAATTTTATTTCTTGGGAATCATATGTATAGTAGTATGTGATCAGGACTAGATAAATACACAAAGTACATAATATAGAGATAGAAAACAAAAAAAAACCTTTCCAACCATTTCATAATCCCTCACCCACATATCTCCCCTCTCACAAAAAGTGAAAAAGAAAAAGTACTTGGTTGGAATTGGTTTTAACCAAACTCTGTAATCGATGGAGATTTTCTTGGATCACCGAAAATTCTATTTAAACAAGTTTCAAAGCCCCTTTCAGGAGGTTTGTCCATTTTTATTTCTCCCTGAGTTCATTCTAACAAATTCTAATTAACTATTATATTATTATTATATATTTATATTTATTAATTACTTTATTGGTACGAGACTAGTAATTAATATGAATAGGTAAAAGGAGGTTTTAAAATGAACCTCAAACCTTTTATAAAAAGAGAAAAGATATAACATTAAAACCAACATGGAACATAAATGTGAAACTAGAAAAGAAGAACAAAAGGATCAAGATCTTGATCCAACAAACAATTTCTTGAAGGACAAAAATACACCCCAGAAGACCAATTAAAGATATCCAAATGTCCCTGAAACTTACTTCAGATGGGCACTAACAATGTTTCTCGTGACTCTATCGCACTGCACATTAGCTCTATTTTTTTGACTTTTTAAAAGTTGAACTAGATTGTAAAATTTATTCTTCTCCTCCTTGTAATGCCCACAAATTTTCGCTCACGAAACCCAAAACCAAACAAAGGTTATAATAGAAAAAATATGGAATATTTTTTTTTAAAAGGAAGTAAAAGAGATGATAGGATTAATTCTTGGTTTCAAATGGTCGCTAAATAAATTACTTAAACAATAATATTAAATAAAATAATTTATTTAATCTATGGTCAGGTTTAAAATATTTCATTCAATTAATCCTAAAGTAATTTGATACAAAGCTTCCTAAGGTCATGCAATAATTAAAATTAAAGTCCAAGTCCAACATAACCCTTCTATTTACACCATGCTATTAAATTAATTTTTCAAAATATAAAAGGGGGGTCTAAATTACTAAGGAAGTGAGTTTATTTGAATTAAATCAAAACAAAACGAATAAGTTATTTAACTTTCAAACTACACAAGTGGCCCCATTTAAAAGAAAACCCATGTGATCAAATAATATTTCTCACCAACCCCCAGCTAACTCTTGTAGGAGAAAATTTGGGTCATTGGATGAATCCAATCTAGGCCCATTGATTAAGGGATTTAAAATCAACCCTAAAAACTCTAAGGAAGGATTTTATTCATTTCTTTCACTCATTTCTTCATTTTGGTTTTGCAGGTTAAGGGAATATGGAAGAGGAGGAAGCCATGGGAGAGGGCGAAGAAATCTTGGGGATGGATATACACATCCCAAATCCATATTATTTTATTTTTCTATTTCTATTCTACCCTATTCAAGGGTTTATAAATTTCATGATTTATTATAAGTTTGTTTCAATAAAAATACCCATTTGGGTATGTGGGTTTTTCTTAATAAAATCTTAAATTTTTGATTTGTTGATATTATATTTAAATGCATTTGTCCAATAGATCTAGGTTTTATCGTTTTGTAATATATACACTTTTATTATTATCATTTATTTTTCTATAAATATATATCTCCAAATATATACAAATTTATCTGTGTGTGTGTGTGTGTGTGTGTGTGTTTAATGTTGTTTATTGAAGATATGGTCGCGGATAAGAACAAAACACAAAATGCAGTTAGATGTTCAGCCTCTTGCAAATCCAAAAAGGTGGACTAAAATAAAATTTGTAAAGGTTTTTAATTAGTTCTGTGGGGGCTCAGCCCACACCTATTGTTTTTTTATTTATATAAGTTTTGGGTTGGGAGAGAGGGCACCGCCCCCACCCTAACCCATATTAATATGGGTTGGGTGGGGGTGGTTCCCTCTCCCCCAACCCACTTTCCAATATTCAAAGATAATCCCAAATTGACTTTTAAACATGGCGCCCCAAAACAATAACACTTGTCTGATTTTTTCAAAATAATTATTTTATAATATAAGTATTTTTATGTATATATATTTAATTATTAAAATTTATATTATAAAATATAATCCCATAAATTTATTTATTTTATAATCAAATTTGTATTATATATATATATATATATATATATATATATATATATATATATATATATATCTATCTAATAATAATATATATACAATTAGATATATTTTGATTATAAAAGAATATGGATATTCTCATGATTAGATTGATTGAATGATCAAAACAAGTCATGTTGAGTATGGAAAGAAATAAGACAAGAAAAATAACAATTTCTAACTACTCATAGGAGAGTGATAAGTGAGAAACTAATAACATTACTTATTCATTTCAAAGTAATTTGCAAGGAGGTGATGTTATTATTATGTTGTTTTTATTCAAGTATTTCCATCAATTGCTTCATTTCCTTAAACTTGACTTAAATGCAAATAAATCTTGCTATTTCCCATATAACCTTCATTCAAGCAACAAGATTAAATATTTCTTTTCCTCGTTTACAATTAAATGAAAACCATTTCACAAGGAGAGTGTAATATAACAAGATTCTTATTTATTTTGAAATGAAGCCTATCAAAATTTGAAATAATATGATAACTTCAATTAAGAGAGATGCATTATAATTTCACTCATTTCAAATTTTCCACTTCACAAAAACAATGTAAAACTTAGAAATTTCCTTTCACCAAAACTAACAAATTTGAAATTATGATTTTCTCAATCCACACTCCTAAGAGAATGCACAAGATAAAAGTATTTCCAATATAGTAACAAATTTCTTCCAAGTTTACAACCTTCAATCACCCACTCAAGTGGGGATAAAGAAAAATGAACAAATTACCACAAGGCTATCAACAAGCCAAATTTCAAGTCTTCAATATGCATGTCTTCATCACAATGGTAGCTTCAAATATAGATTTCTTCAACTTCACAATGGGATCACAAAAAAAGGAACAGGGAGTACGAAACGATATTCTCCCAACCTTAAATCCATTAAAAGGATAAGTCATCCCCTTAATGGCCCCTGAACCCAAACAAAAAAACCATGAGGGGCATTGAGCAACAATGAAAACTTTAAGCAAAGTGGCTTCAGAAAAAACATACATATAAGACATTCAGTTCAACCAAGACAACATAATCAACAAGTTTGCACATTCACAATAATACAAAGTTTTAAAGATCAAACCAAATAGAGAAATTTTTATCGAAGACCACCTCCTTATGCCTCCCAAGTGAAGTTGGAGTCTTACCCTAAGCCTCCAAGTGCACAAAATAATCACACAAAATCCTTATCTCTCCCTTGCAAGCATGCAAAAAACCCATAATTTCCTTTTCACTCCCCATAGGTAAGACTCCCATTCACACTCCCACCAATTGCATGCCTCATAAAAATTATTTTTCCCTCCCCAATGGTCTCATAAACTCTTCTCCCACACCCAATTAAGTCCTACTACCCAACCAACACACAAATATATTCACAAGAAATTGCATGCAAATAAGAAAAATAACATAATGACAAAAGTGGAGAGCATACCTCTCCATCAAGTTCCAATAAAATTCAACAATACTCTTCAAATCCAATCCAAGCAATTTCCAAGCACTCCCAAAAGGCTCCAATTCTAAAAGTCCATAAGAAGAGAAAAAAGCAAGTAAACCCACTTCCAACCAAAAATCACCAATAAATAGAAAAGGAATGTGAGGATGATGAGGTGGTCCATGTAGGATTCCAATTCATAATTCCTCCATCCCCACACTCAAGTCAACACACCAAGACCAAGAAAAATCAATGCACATGCAAGGACTATGACAACCCACATGGCTATAAACTTGCACACCATGCTTTCAAGGAACATAATAGATTGGGGTAGAAATAAAGTCTAATAATTTTCCTTATTTTACACTCAAAAATGGAAAAAGAATTCAAAAATAATCTTCCCAACCCACAGGTAGGGTTGTTGGGTAAATTTAAGAGGCATGGGAGAAGCCTTTCTTGTCCCAAAAACCTCCAAAAATTCACCCCAAGTCAAAATCCGAATTTGTAACTTGTGGTGGAGTAAAAAACTTCGAAATCAACATAAATTTTACTTACACAAGGACTACCAAATCTCATAATAACTATTTTTCACATCCTTTATTTGGTTAATAAAAATAAGAAGGATTAAGCTTAATTAACACACATTTACATCATGCTAATAAAGTGACAAAATTTCTAAATTTTAAATACACAAAACATAAATAAAGCTCATAAAAAATTAAAGAAAGGGAACACAATTAAGCCCATGGAAACATATGTGAAATCACCCCCCAATGGAGAGTTCCAAACAAGACATGGAAACACACCGTAAACAACATTACACAAGTTGTTAAATTTGGCCTTGTTGCTCAATGCTCGACATCCTTCCATGGTTGGTTCCATATCCCCTTAGATGTATGTGATAAAAGTATTACACACAACAAAATACTTCCCTGGCCTTTTAGACGTACTAACAACATTGAGACAATATACATATAAAATCAATATTCGTCATTTGACATTATCAAATTCTATTATCCATCAATATATCAAAAACTAACCCTAACATCCATGAAATTAAAATTATACTACAACATCCCAAAACTTAGCTTGTTAGTATAACATCCCCATCATGAAAATCAACATATATCAAATGTTAGGTTGTGGAGCTTCTTTTCATGTGAGAAAGTGTTGAAGACTGTACACTAAGAGTACTATACACTTTCCATGTTGTCTTGCCAGGGTTTAGGGTGGGAACGGGCTCTGAGTGGGGGTCTGGGGGTGCAACCCCCAAGAAAATCATTTTGGCCTTTAAATGTGCATGTTATACCGGGAAATGTGTTTTTATCATTTGGGCCATATTTTTGACCCATAGGTTTATGGAACGGTTTTGGCCCATGGTTTTGATCCATGGTTTTGTAAAACTTCTTATGCAGTTGTCTACTTATGTGGTTTTGTGCATATGGTAGGGTTAATGTAAGATTGCAGATGTGTATGAATTCGGGTGTGAATTATGTATAGCATGTTGAGCATATATCCAAATAGATCTGGGTATTGTATTGAGAGTGCGGTGGCTTGTAATAAAATCTGAGAAAGTGATTCTTGGTGGACATAGCAAAAATTGGGTGAACCACATTAAATATTGTCTCTTTGTGTTGTGTTATTTTATTCTCCACTTTTATTTTAGATCTATAATATTTACTACATATTAGTTTCTACTATTGCAATTTTGTGAGGGATTATTCCGCATATTTTATCCTTTATTTCCTAACAAGATCAAATTTTCTAACATCATTATCTAGTGCATCATAATAAAATGTAAAAATCATAATGTTAATAATCCAAATATCAGTATAATCTATCATTTATTGAATCAGTGTATCAAAATCAATATTTCTAAACAATAGTGCAATAGTATAAATATCAAGATGAAATAGTGTCGATGAGGAGTGGGCACTACATCCCCTTACCTTTAGACTCAACTTCCTCCTGGAAGTCACTGGAATAGATGAGGAGACTAAGCTCATAAAATAGTGGCATCCTCCTAAGTGGTTTCAGTCTCATTGTACCTATCCCACTAAAACCCACAACTGGTCAATCTCATAGCCTTAAAGGCCTAGGGTCATGCACTCTATGATGCACACGGGCTCCACTGATACTTGCCCCTACTCTTACACCTGCAATGTGGTCCAATCCAAAACATGAGATGGATATGGGATATATCTCCTAAGTACATATACAATAAATATACCGTGCACAAGATACAAGTTGGGTGGAAATGTTAGACGATATGCCAAGGGACCGATATGCTCCAAGATCTCAAAGGGACCCATAAATCTAGGAGCTAACTTATAGTCTTTTCCATAAAGGATATGAATCTATGAGGCCTTACATGAAGAAACACCTTCGTGCCCACCTCAAAAATATGATCTCTCCTCTTCAGATCAGCATACTTCTTCTGCATATCTTGAGCCTCCTAAAGCCTCTGATAAATCAAGACAACCTACTACTCCATATCTTGAACTATTTCTAGCCCAAGAGAAACTATGTCCTCCAATCTATCCTAATTCAAGATTGACATGCACTCTCTTCCATATAATGCCCGAAAAGGATCCATGTCAATCGAACTTTCAAAATTGTTTTTGTAGAAAATCTCTACCAAATACAAGTACTCCTCTCACCTAAACTAGTGGTCCATGACATACATCCAAAAAATATCCTCCTAGATCTGATTTACCCACTTTGTCTTTCCATCTTTCTCTAGATGATATGTTGTACTGAAGGTGATACTTGTACCAAGAACCCACTTCCTGGTAGTCTAGAAGTGAGAAGGGTACAGGATTGCAATCACAAATGATCTTCTATGGAATCTCATGCAATCTGATAATATCATCAAGGTATAATCGTGCTAACTGAACTAGCTGTTATATGGTCTTCACAGAGAGCAAAAATGATCCCCTTTGTCAATATATCCCATGACAGGATGGCATCGTGGTAGGTACTCAAACGTCGGTATACTATACATGCCATCATAGAGATGGTATCCCATTCCACTCTGTCTGGCATGTGGGTAAGAGACGGATAGATACCAACACACACATATATTCAACAAGCAAATTGCCATGCAAATAAGAAAAAAGAACAAATAATGACAAAAGTGGAGAGCATACCTCTCCATCAAGGTTCCAATAAATTCAACAAATATCTTCAAATCCAATCCACAGCAATTTCCAAGCACTCCCAAAAGGCTCCCAATTCTAAAAGTCCATAAGAAGAGAAAAAAAGCAAGTAAACCCACTTCCAACCAAAAATCACCAATAAATAGAAAAGGAATGTGAGGATGATGAGGTGGTCCATGTAGGATTCCAATTCATAATTCCTCCATCCCCACACTCAAGTCAACACACCAAGACCAAGAAAAATCAATGCACATGCAAGGACTATGACAACCACATGGCTATAAACTTGCACACCATGCTTCCAAGGAACATAATAGATTGGGGGTAGAAATAAAGTCTAATAATTTTCCTTATTTACACTCAAAAATGGAAAAAGATTCAAAAATACTTTCCCAACCCACAGGTAGGGTTGTTGGGTAAATTTAAGAGGCATGGGAGAAGCCTTTCGTGTCCCAAAAAACCTCCAAAAATTCACCCCCAAGTCAAAATCCGAATTTGTAACTTGTGGTGGAGTAAAAAACTTCGAAATCAACATAAATTTTACTTACACAAGGACTACCCAATCTCATAATAACTATTTTTCACATCCTTTATTTGGTTAATAAAAATAAGAAGGATTAAGCTTAATTAACACACATTTACATCATGCTAATAAAGTGACAAAATTTTCTAAATTTTAAATACACAAAACATAAATAAAGCTCATAAAAAATTAAAGAAAGGGAACACAATTAAGCCCATGGAAACATATGTGAAATCACCCCCCAATGGAGAGTTCCAAACAAGACATGGAAACACACCGTAAACAACATTACACAAGTTGTTAAATTTGGCCTTGTTGCTCAATGCTCGACATCCTTCCATGGTTGGTTCCATATCCCTTAGATGTATGTGATAAAAGTATTACACACAACAAAATACTTCCCTGGCCTTTTAGACGTACTAACAACATTGAGACAATATACATATAAAATCAATATTCGTCATTTGACATTATCAAATTCTATTATCCATCAATATATCAAAAACCTAACCCTAACATCATGAAATTAAAATTATACTACAACATCCCAAAACTTAGCTTGTTAGTATAACATCCCCATCATGAAAATCAACATATATCAAATGTTAGGTTGTGGAGCTTCTTTTCATGTGATAAAGTGTGAAGACTGTACACTAAGAGTACTCTACACTTTCCATGTTGTCTTGCCAGGGTTTAGGGTGGGAACGGGCTCTGAGTGGGGGTCTGGGGGTGAAACCCCCAAGAAAATCATTTTGGCCCTTTAAATGTGCATGTTATACCGGGAAATGTGTTTTTATCATTTGGGCCATATTTTTGACCCATAGGTTTATGGAACGGTTTTGTCCCATGGTTTTGATCCTGGTTTTTGTAAAACTTTCTATGCAGTTGTCTACTTATGTGGTTTGTGCATATGGTAGGGTATAGTAAGATTGCAGATGTGTATGCATTCGGGTGTGAATTATGTATAGCATGTTGAGCATATATCCAAATAGATCTGGGTATTGTATTGAGAGTGCGGTGGCTTGTAATAAAATCTGAGAAAGTGATTCTTGGTGGACATAGCAAAAATTGGGTGAACCACATTAAATATTGTCTCTTTGTGTTGTTTTATTTTATTCTCCACTTTTATTTTAGATCTATAATATTTACTACATATTAGTTTCTACTATTGCAATTTTGTGAGGGATTATTCCGCATATTTTATCCTTTATTTCCTAACAAGATCAAATTTTCTAACATCATTATCTAGTGCATATAATAAAATGTAAACATCATAATGTTAATAATCCAAATATCAGTATAATCTATCATTTATTGAATCAGTGTATCAAAATCAATATTTCTAAACAATAGTGCAATAGTATAAATATCAAGATGAAATAGTGTCGATGAGGAGTGGGCACTACATCCCCTTACCTTTAGACTCAACTTCCTCCTGGAAGTCACTGGAATAGATGAGGAGACTAAGCTCATAAAATAGTGGCATCCTCCTAAGTGGTTTCAGTCTCATTGTACCTATCCCACTAAACCCACAACTGGTCAATCTCATAGCCTTAAAGGCCTAGGGTCATGCACTCTATGATGCACACGGGCTCCACTGATACTTGCCCCTACTCTTACACCTGCAATGTGGTCCAATCCAAAACATGAGATGGATATGGGATATATCTCCTAAGTACATATACAATAAATATACCGTGCACAAGATACAAGTTGGGTGGAAATGTTAGACGATATGCCAAGGGACCGATATGCTCCAAGATCTCAAAGGGACCCATAAATCTAGGAGCTAACTTATAGTCTTTTCCATAAAGGATATGAATCTTATGAGGCCTTACATGAAGAAACACCTTCGTGCCCACCTCAAAAATATGATCTCTCCTCTTCAGATCAGCATACTTCTTCTGCATATCTTGAGCCTCCTAAAGCCTCTGATAAATCAAGACAACCTACTACTCCATATCTTGAACTATTTCTAGCCCAAGAGAAACTATGTCCTCCAATCTATCCTAATTCAAGATTGACATGCACTCTCTTCCATATAATGCCCGAAAAGGATCCATGTCAATCGAACTTTCAAAATTGTTTTTGTAGAAAATCTCTACCAAATACAAGTACTCCTCTCACCTAAACTAGTGGTCCATGACATACATCCAAAAAATATCCTCCTAGATCTGATTTACCCACTTTGTCTTTCCATCTTTCTCTAGATGATATGTTGTACTGAAGTTGATACTTGTACCAAGAACCCACTTCCTGGTAGTCTAGAAGTGAGAAGTGTACAAGGGATTGCAATCACAAATGATCTTCTATGGAATCTCATGCAATCTGATAATATCATCAAGGTATAATCGTGCTACTGAACTAGCTGTATATATGGTCTTCACCAGAGAAAAATGATCCACTTTTGTCAATATATCCACCATGAACATGATGGCATCGTGGTGGTATCTCAACGTCGGTATACCTATAATGAAATCCATAGAAATGGTATCCCATTTCCACTCCTGTATGGCATGTGGGTAGAGAAGGATAGCTAGATGTTGATGCTCGGCCTTCACCCTATGACACTCTAAAAATCATGAAAAAAAAAAGCTAAATCTCTCCAAAGACCCCTCCAATGATAAATTTTTCTCAACGTGGTGTGCATCTTCTTCACCCCTTAATGGGCTAAATAAGGTGCATGATGAGCCTCTGCCAATATACCATGTCTTAAGCCTCCATCTCTCGGTACATATATCTGACCTCTTTGTCTCAGAAGACCATTTGCCTTTAATGATAATCCATCAAACTTTCCCTCGAGGGGTCTCTGAGAATCAATCTCTGATCTGGATACTAGGTAGAAGTTGTTTAGAGGAAGCTTCTGCAAAATCATACTCGATAAATTTTTGCTTGCTAAGGTAGCCATAGCCAAATGTCTCTATCTACTTAGGGAATCTATAACCACATTATCCTTCCCCTTCACATGCTCTATCTCCATATATTACTCAAATATAAAATCCATCCAACACCGCTGAAGAGCATTGAGATTGGGTTGCGTGAAGAGGTGGTGAAGACTCAAGTGATCAGTCTTGAGTATAAATATTTGGCCAAGAAGGAAGTATCACCAATGAACCAAGGCATGAACAACTATTGTAAGCTCAAGGTCATGACTCAGATAATTGAGCTCATAATCCTTGATTTTGTGAGACTCAAAAGCTATAACACATCCATCCTACATCAACACACATCCTAATCCTACCAAGGAAGCATATGTGCAAATGAAGAAATCACTCTGAGGATCTGACACTGCAATAATAGGTGTTGTCATAGGGCATTTCTTCAGTGTTATGAAGGCCTAAATCACATCTATCTGACTAAATGAACTTCTTCCTTTTCCACTGAAGGGAATTAATTAGGTACACAGCCTAAGAAAAGTCATGAACAAATATCCTATAGTATCCTACCAACCCCAAGAAACTATGCACCTAGGTCACACTAGTAGGTGCTATCGAATCCATAATGACTCTAATCTTGGAAGGATCGACTGCAATACCTTCACAATAAATGATTGTTAGTGAAAAATCACAGCACCCCCCGCATGGCCTAATTTGAATGGGGCATTCAGTGTAATCTACATAACATGGGATCCATATCTCAAGTTGTGGGACTTGCAATCTTGATATGGTCCTCTAGAGAAGGTTGATTCCTACTCCTAAACTACCTTCCACAAGCTACTCTAATGCAGGAAAACTATCTAAGCCTAATCTAACTTCGAAGGTACCAGGGAGAGAGAGAGAGAGAGAGAAAGAAGATAAAACCTACATTAAAGTGGAGCTACACTAGAAAAGGAGGTGAGATATTCTATTGAGGGAGGAAGAAATAGGGAAAAGGGGACTAAGGGAGGTCAGACAGATGTGACATAGAGTCAGGTCTAAATCCTTCATTAAAACTCCATGAAACACAAAATCTCACACTTGCAAACATGAAATAACTGCATAGAAAATAGATCTAAAAGGGAGAGGCACAAAGAAACAATAAAACACAAGAAAGGGTTGAAGAACACCACAAAATCATGATTTTATTGCTCTAGAAGGTGGACAGAGCATTACATTTCTTCTTAGAGGAACAAATATGGTTTCCAGGAGTAGGAGAAGGCTTACAACTCAAAAATGGAGTTGAGAATTTTTTTTTCAGAGTTTCCCCACATCCCAGAATGTCTCCCTTCTTAAATGAGAAGTGTTTACAATATATAGACGATGAAATCCAGAGAGAAAGAAGGGAAACTAGATTTATACACACACTCACAAACAACATTCATTAAAATGATCCTAAAAAGTCAAGGTCACCTCTGAAAATATGTTTCCCAATGAACTCTAGCTTTATGGAGAAGAAATTAGACCATACTGCATTAAATTCGGTGGTTGGGAAGCCTAGTTTTGCACTTTCCCCAAGCCAAGCACGTTTTTGTGTTTTTTTCCCACCTAACTTCATCAAAATTCAAATTTCAGGCTTCTATGATGAAGAGGATGTCGAGATATTTCCAATGGTATAAGATTTGTCGAATTTTGACCACTGGATCAAAAGTTATGCTCCTTTGAACATTCACATTTTGATCTGCACCAAAGATGGCAAAAAAAACAAATTTGTAAAAAATGGGCCCTCAGGCCTGAAATTGCAAATTGAGTCATTCGCAAGAGCTGTGAAAATTCAAAAAACTCTCTAGGCCCAGTAGGTCTAAAATGACATGTTTTCAAAAAGCTTCACCGGGCCCAAAATTCAGTTTGCAACTTTTCGCAAAAGTTGCAAAAGTGCAAAAGTCTCCCTCAAGCCTGCAACTTCACAAATTTTCCCTTTGAAAAAGTCTTCTCTAGGCCTGCAGGCCGGTAAGTGTAAACTACGCCTTTTGCATAAAAAAGGCAAAAGTGTAAAATATCTCCACAGGCCCACGCCCCCAAAGCTTCACTTTTGGCGAAAAGACCCCGCAGGCTTGAAAATTTGCTTTGGCCAAAAAACCTCCACGGTCCTGCAACTTCGCAACTTTGCACTTGGCGAAAAAACCTCTGCGGGCTCGTGGGTCCACACTTGAAAATTTTTCCATTTTCATAAAAATGCCAAAGTGCCAATTTTCTCCCCAGGCCTGTAGCTTCTCATTTCGCACTTAACAAAAGAAATCCTCCCTGGGCTTGCAGGCCCACAATTGTAACTTGTGCCTTTTATGAAAAGTGCAAAATTCCAACATATCTCCCACCACCCCGCCAGTCCACAATTTTAACTTGGCAAAAAGTCTTCCCCAGGCCCACAGGCCTGAATTTGGCAAAAAATTCCTTCCCAGGCCCACCGGCCCGTAACTTGCAAAATATGAGGAGTTAGAAGGACTTATTTATAATTTTGGAAAGGGGAAGAAATTTCCTATCTCATGAAGATGCTTTCAGGGAACCTTAAGCACTTGAAATATATGAAAATTAAGATGAAGCACTAAAGGAGGAAAAAATGGTGTTAGTTAACCATGAATAAGCATGAGCTTATTTTGGATAACAATTTGGAAACTCACGGGGATCACCTGCCTACTAGTGAAATGATCAGTTTCCTTGAAGCATCCATTAGGCATGGATTCATAAATGATAGCCTGATACTGATCTAAAACTCTAAAATATGATCCTTGAGCCACTTGGAACACCACTGAAATTGGATATGATCTCACGAAATTCTATATCCAATGCACTTTACACGAGAAAAAAACACCACAACACACTATGTACAAAATGGAAATCATACACACCCCAAGTGGGATATGCAAAGTGTTCACAAGCAATTCTTCTACTGAAAGCAAACCTACATATTCTACGCTAACCAAAAGAAAAGGGAACTCAAAAAAATCCTACAACTGGAAGGGAGAAGTAACTTCCCTTTCTCAAAATAGGCAGCCTTGCAAATGATTTGACACTAAATATGGCTCCTTGTATGAGTGAAAATTTGACAAGAGGCCAATCCTCCACCCAAATCATCAAGGTATCAACTAGAAACAATACAAATACCTCCTTTTGTTGTTCTATATTTGGACTGAAGAGGCATTGCAACTGATCCTTGGTACTTTGATACTCATCCTCATGCTTAGAAGCAAGCATGAATGGTGTTGGCTCCTCTCTTGGCTCCAATGAAGCCAAGTACCTACTTTGGAAAGGTATGATCCTTTAGATATGCCCATTGCTCTGAAATTTATTCCAAAAATGGAGTCTTCCCACTGACTTTCCACTGTGAATGGTGTGGGAGAGATGATGACATCCTCATGTTCTTTTCCTTCTTTTATGGTAGTATGAAACTCCTCTACAATATGCAGCTCATTATTATTAATTGCAACATCTAATGAAGTTTCTTTTGCATCAGTATAGTTTTCTGCAACACATTGTTGGCTATGGAGTACCTTCGTTGCTTCTTGAAGACCAACTTTCTCTTGGATAGCCTCTTCCTCCAGCATGAAGTTTTTCAAATCAAAATCTTCAATTCACTTATCTAGAGGGCTATTTGGGGTAGAAAGGTCTTCTTGATAGCTATCCTTTGTCATGGGTACATCAATCAAATCAGGCCCTTCAAACGAAAGCAAAAAAATCAATAATTCTTTCTTCTTCAAGTGGGTTTAACTCTGATTTGATCTCTTCAAGTTTCTCCTCTTTAATACACCTTTGAGCTGGTTGTTCTTCCTCCTTGATGACTAGTTGTGTATCTTAGATTAGATCAACATCCTCTTCAGAAAAAGTGCCATTATGGACATTACATTCAGAGCAAATAGATTAGTGATCTTCTTCTTCTTCTTCTTCTTCTTCTTCTTCTTCTTCTTCTTCTTCTGCAAATTCAGCTTTAGCCACCACTGGCTCTTCAACTTTGACTTCCTCTAAAGGTTTAAGCATAAAGGGAATCTTGGTTATCCAAAATTTGAGAGCCCATATTACCAAGGTTTTTGTCATTTCATCTCTATTTGTCTCTCCTTCTTACTATTCTCCTTGACTAGTTTTTGGAATCTCTTCCCCACATGGAATTGGGAAGGCAAGAGGAGGACTGGATGGGGTTTTAACTAGTTTTACAATTGTTTGTGGTGGTGAGGGAAGTGGAATTTATTGTTTCTTTGGAGGGGATGACTATTTGGAAGGGAAAAGGGAAGAAGAATTGAGATGAGATGGAATATTAGGAGATGGAGAAGAGAAATCAACACTTTGGGAAGCAAACAATGGGTGTGAATCTTGACCATGCTGAAATGATAAAACTTGGGAGGGATAAAATTAAGGACAAGGAGCTGGTGATTGACATACCCATTGACAAGGTTGTCTTGTACTTTTCTCATATGCCTCAATATCCCTAGTCCACTATGAAATTTGAGGCAACATTTCAACCATAAAGTCAAGCTTCTCCTTAGGGATGTAGTGTCTTGGAAAAGGGCCTCCCCATGGACAAGGTCCCCTGTAACCAATTTTGAATGCCTTAATTTTTGTTATAGCCCTTGACTAAACCATTCTAGCCTCCATTCTTTGAATCTTCTCCAGAAAATCAGCCTTCTCTCTTTGATTTTTGTCATTGTTTACATACCCTTGCTCCTGATAAGCTCCATAACCTAACTGGATTTGACACTGCTCATATGGGTAAGCATAATGGTTTTGAATTTGATCATAATGCTGATATGGAGGATTTGAGAAATACATTGGAGGTGGAATGCACTACTGTAAGTGTGAATTCTAAGATGTGAATGAAGTTATGATTGCACAACTTCATGGGATGGAAGAATATGAAAGATATCGAAGGAAGAATGGGTGAAAATGGGTGGAAATGGATGTAAGGAAAGTTAGAAACTCAGAGAGTGGGTGTTTGACCAGATGGAGTCATCAAATGTGCTTGAAAGTGCCTCTAAAGGGTGAAATCTTAACAGGAACACACCAACCTACTAAAAATGAAGTGGTAAGGTGCTTCAAACCTGTCCCACCAGGCGTGCCAAAATTGTCAGTGCAAAATCAGAGCACTCTCCGCATGGATTGATTTGAATGGGGCATTCAGTGTAATATGCATAACATGGGATCCATCTCTCAAGCTGTGGGACTTGCAAACTTGAGATGGTCCTCTAGAGAAGGTTGGTTCCTTCTCCTAAACTACCTTCCACAAGCTACTCTAATGCAAGAAAACTATCTAGGCCTAATCTAACTTCTAAGGGACCAGGGAGAGAAAAAATATATAAAACCTACACTAAAGCGGTGATACACCAGAAAAGGAGGCAAGATATTTTGTTGAGGGAGGAAGAAACAGGGAAAAGGGGACTGAGGGAGGTCAGACAAATGTGACACAAACCCAGGTCCAAATCTGCCATTAAAAATCCATGAAAAATGAAATCCCACACCTGAAAATGTTAAATACATGCATAGAAGAAAAATCTGAAAGGGAGAGGTATGGAGAAACAATAAAACACGAGAAAGGGTTGAAGAACACCACAAAATCATGAGTTTATTGCTCTAGAATGTGCAAAAAACATTAAATTTCTTCTCAGAGAAAAAAATACACTTGCCAGGCATAGGAGAAGGCTTACAACTCAAAAATGGAGTCGAGAAACAAATTTTATAGAGATTCCCCACATCCCAGAATGTCTCCCTTCTTAAATGAGAAGTGTTTACAATATATAGATGATGAAATCTAGAGAGAAAGAAGAGAAACTTGATTTCTGCACCCACCCACAAACAACATTCATTAAAATGATCCTTAAAAGTCAAGGGTGCCTCTGAAAATCTATTTTGTAATGCACTCTAGCTTGCTGGAGAAGAAATCAGACCATACTGCATTAAATTCAGTGGTTGGGAATCCTGTTTTTGCACTTTACTCAAACCGAGCACATTTTCACATTTGTTTCCCACCTAACTTTGCCAAAATTCAAATTTGAGGCTTCCATGGTGAAGAGGATGTCGAGAGATTTCCAATGGTATAATATTTGTCGAATTTTGACCACTGGATCAAAATTTATGCTCCTCTCAAAATTTGCATTTTGATCCACACTAGAGATGGCAAAAAAGAAATTTTTTTAAAAGCGGGCCCCCGGGTTCGAAAGTGAAAATTGAGCCAATTGCAAAAGCAACGAAAATTCAAAAAACTCTCCAGGCCCCATAGGTCTAAAATGACACGTTTGCACAAAGCTTTACCAAGCCCAAAATTCACTTTGTGCCTTTTCGCAAAAGTGGCAAAAGTACAAAAGTCTCCCTCAAACCCACAAGCCCATAACTTTGTAACTTTTCCCTTTCAAAAAATTATTTGCCAGGCCCATGGGATGGAAAAATCTAAACTACGCCTTTTGAGCAAAAAAGATAAAAGTGTAAAATATTTTCGCAAGCCCACGCCCCCGAAGCTTCACTTTTGGCGAAAAGACCCTGCAGGTTCAAAAATTTACTTTGGCAAAAAAACCTCTATAGCCCCGCAACTTCGAAACTTTGCACTTGGTGAAAAAACCTCCATGGGCTTATGGACCTGCACTTGAAAATTGTGCCATTTGCACAAAAATGCCAAAGTGCCAAATTTCTCCCCAGGCCTGCGGCTTCTCATCTCCCACTTAGCAAAAGAAATCCTCACCGGGCTTGCGGGCCCACAATTGTAACTTGTGCCTTTTGTGAAAAGTGCAAAATTCCAACATATCTCCTGTCGCCCCTCTGTTCCACAATTTTAACTTAGAGAAAACTCTTCCCCAAGCCCACAGGCCCGCATTTGGCAAAAAAATCCTTCCTAGGCCCACAAGCCCGTAACTTGCAAAATATGAGGAGTTAGAAGGAATTCTATATATTTTTGGAAAGGGGAAGAAATTTCCTATCTGATAAATATGATTTCAGGGAACCTTAAGCAATTGAAAAATATGAAAATTCAAATGAAGCACTAAATGAGGAAAAAATGGTGTTAGTTAACCAAAAATAAGCATGAGCTTATTTTGGATAATAATGATGTGACCCAAATACTGCACCTCTGACTAAAAGAACACACACTTCTCCATGTTCCCATAAATTTGTTTCTTACAAAGACACTACATAACTTGACAAAGGTGATCCTCAAGCTCCTAATGCATACGTGAAAAGATCAAGATGTCATCAACGAACACGAGTTCAAAATGATCTAAAAAATTCTTGTTAGTGTAAAATTATAGCACCCCCGATTGGCCTAATTTTGAAATGGGGCATTCGGTGTAATATACATAACATTGGATCCATCTCTCAAGTTGTGGGACTTGCAAACTTGAGATAGTCCTCCAGATAAGGTTGGTTCATGCTCCTAAACTACCCGCCACAAGCTACTCTAATGCAGGTAAACTATCTAATCCTATTCTAACTTCCAAGGGACCAGGGAGAGAGAGGGAAAGAAGATAAAACCTACACTAAAGTGCTGATACACCAGAAAAGGAAAGGGGAAATATCCTGATGAGGGAGAAATAAATAGGGAAAATGGGACTAAGGAAGGTCAGACAGATGTGACATAGATCTAGGTCCAAATCAACCATTAAAACTCCATAAAATACCACATCCCACAATAGTAAACATGAAATACATGTAGAGAAGACAGATCTAAAAGGGAGAGGCATGAAGAAACAATAAAACACGAGAAAGGGTTTAAGAACACCACAAAATCATGAGTTTATTAATCTAAAAGGTGCAAAGACCATTACATTTCTGCTCAGAGGCACAAATATGCTTGCCAGGCGTAGGAGAAGGCTTGTAACTCAAAAATGGAGTCTAGAATTTTTTTTAAAGAGTTTCCCCACACCCAAAATGTCTCTTTTCACAAATGAGAATTGTTTACAATATATAGAATCAAGGTAAGAGAGAAAGAAGATAAACTCGAACTCTACTCTCAGCGACCAACAACTTTCGTTAAATGGTCTTGAAAAGGCATGGGCACCTCTTAAAATCCATTCCCCAATGCACTCAAGCTTAGTGGAGAAAAAACCGAACCATACTACATTAAATTTCAGTAGTTGGGAAGCCTGGTTTTGCACTTTCCCTGAGCTGAGCACATTTTTTCATTTTTCAGCCACCTAACTTTGCCAAAACTCAAATTTTAGGCTTCCATAGTGAAGAGGATATCGAGATATTTCCAATGGTATAATATTTATCAAATTTAGACAACTAGATCAAAAGTTATGCTCCTCTGAAAATTCACATTTTGATCTGCACCAGAGATGGCAAAAATAAGTAAATTTACAAATAAACGGGACCTTGGGCCTAAAATTGCAAATTGAGCCATTCACAAAAGGTGTAAAAATTCAAAAAACTCTCCAGGCCCCATAATTATGAAATGACACGTCTGCAAAAAGCTTCATCGGGCTCAAAATTCACTTTGTGCCTTTTCAAACAAGTTACAATGTTTTAATAACCTCCTGCGGCCTGCACACATGAATTCTTCACTTTTTCCCAAAAGCTCCGCAGGCCCAAAATTAAAATTATGCCATTTGCGAAAAAGATCCAAAGCTCAAAAAAATTTCCGCATGCCCACGACACCGCATTATTCATATTCTTTTCCCAAAAGCGGACCTTGGTGCCCTTTTTTACAACTGCGCCGTTTGCGAAAATGGCAAAATTTTAAAAGTCTTCGCCGGCCCCGCGGCCCGCATTTTCCACTTAGCAAAAGAAATCCTTCTTGGGCTTGCATGCTGGAAATTGTAACTTTTGGATTTTACACAAAATGCCAAAGTGCCAAAATATCTCCCGCTGGCCCGTCAGTCCACAATTTCACTATTTAGGCAAAAATACTTCCCCAGGCCCGCAAATCCGCATTTGTTAAAAAATTCTTCCCAGCCCCCCTATCCCATAACTTTCAAAATATGAGGAGTTAGAAGTACATCTTTATATTTTTAGAAATGGGAATAAATTTCCTATTTGATGAATATGCTTTCAAGTATCCTTAAGTACTTAAACTATGTAAAAAATCTTATTGAAGCACTAAAGGAGGAAAAGTGGGTGTAGTTAATAAAAAATAAGCATGAGCTTATTTTGGATAACAATTTGGCAACTCACGAGGATCACTTACCTGCTAGGTGAAATATAAGTGACCTTGAAGCATCCATTGGGCATGGAATCAACCTGATAAACACAAAATCTGATCTAAACTCTAAAATCTAATCCTTGAGCCACTTGGAACACCACTGAAACTAGAGTTGATCTCACCAAATGTTAAGTCCAATGCACTATGCATGAGAAATAAAACACCACCACACAAAATATGTACAAAAATAGAAATCATACACACCCCAAGTGGGATATGCAGAGTGTGCACAAGCACTTATTATGATGAAAGATAACCTACCTACTCTATGCTAACCAAAGAGATGAGCAATTTCAAACAAAACTTGCTACTGGTGATGAGAAATAACTGCCCTTCCTTACAATTGGCAGCCATGCAAATAATTTGGTGATGAACATGGTTTTTGTTATGAGTGAAAAACTAGAAAGAGGCAAATCCTCTACCCAAATCATCAAGGTATCAACTAGAAACAATACAAATAGCTCTTTTTTTGTTATGCATTTGGAGTAAAGAGGCATTGCAGTTGATCCTTGGTACTTTAGAACTCATCCTCATGCCCTGAAATGGGCATGAATGGTTTCAGCTTCTCCTTTGGCTCAAATGAATCCCAATACCTTATTGGGAAAGGTCTGGTCCTATGAATGTGCCCATTGTTCTAAAATTCAACTCCAAAAAAGGATTCTTCCTGCTGACATTCCTTGGTGGATGGTGTGGAAGAGATGATGAAATCATCTTGCTCTTTCCCTTCCTTCTCCTATGGAGAACATGGAAGATTCATATATTTCAACCTTGGTTCTAGAGGGTTGTTATGAAGTGCAGGCTATTGTCCTTGAATGCTCTCCTGCATGGTAGTAGGCTCATGTGCTTGGATTATGGATGATGGAGGAGAAAATGATGTGATACCCATGGGCTCCTCTCCATCAAATCAATCCTCCAAGTTAGACAGATAATCTTCCTCCTCATTTTCCTGTTACATGTGCTTGGCCTCCCGCATGGTGTCCTTCTGATCTGTAACTTTCTCACCATGGTTCCCCTCATCCTCAAACATGAAGTTTGAAATCTCAAACTCTTCTTCAACATTATATCTTGAAGGGGATGAAGTGGGAGGAAGAACTAAAGGTTCTTTTGTGGCTTGCTCTGCACTTAAAGCCTCCTGAACTGTATGGTTCTCCTCCATTGCCAGAATACACTCCTCCTCTTTTGGATTTGGAGTAGCTTCTCCTTCCCTTGCTTATAGTGCAACTACAACTAAATCTTCCACCACTGGTGTCTCAACCTCAACCTCCTCCAAATGCTTTACCATCAAGGGGATCTTTCCTATTCTAAACCTGGCAGCCCAACTCTTCATATTTTCTATCATTTCTTCTCTTTTGGGTTCCACTTTTCTTTGTTGTTCTCCTTGACTGGTATTTTGGGTTGCTTCCCAACATGGGCTTGGGAAAGAAAGAGGAGTGGTTGGTGGGGTCTCCACTAGTTGTTTCTTCTTTTGTGGTGGAGGGGAAGGTATTTATTTTGGCTCTTCTAGATGGGACTTGGATCTGGAAGAGAAAAGGGTAGAGGAATTGAGATGAGATGGAAGGCTAGAAGATGGAGAAGGGAAATCAATGCTTAGGACAACATATAATGGGCTTGATTCTTGACCCTACTAAAATGATATTGAATGATAAGGAGGAAAATAAAAAATATAAGGTGGTGCACTTATCCATTGACAAGGTTGTATTTCACTCTCCTCATAAGCCTCAATCTCCTCAATCCATTTTGCAAGTTTGGGCAGCATTTTAACCATGAAGTCTCCTAAGAGATATAGTGTCTTGGAAAAGGGTCTTCCCATGGACAAGGTGCCCTGCAACCAATCATGAAGGCCTTCATTTGTGATGTAGCCCTGGATTGAACTATGTTATCCTCCATTCTTTGGATCTTCTCCAACAGATCAACATTCTCCATTTGAGTGTTGTCATTGTATGCATTTCCTTGCTCTTAATAAGCTCCATAGCTAAAATTGTTTTGACATCGATCATAGGGGTAGCCATAGTGATTTTGAATCTACTCATAATGCTGATCTGGAGGAGTTGGGAAATACATTGGAGGTGGACTACACTACTTTAAGTGTGAATTCCAAGATGGGAATGAAGTCATGATTGCACAACTTCATGGGATGGAAGAATATGAAAGATATGGAAGGAAGAATGGGTGAAAATGGGTGGAAATGGATGGAAGGAAATTTTGTAACTTAGAGAGTGGGTTGTTGACTAGATGGAGTCACCAGACTTGCTTGAAAGTGCCTCCAAAGGCTGAAATCTTAACTAGAACACATCAACTTGATGAAATGAAGTGGTAAGGTGCTTCAAACCTATCCCACCGGCCATGCCAAAATTGTTGGTAAAAAATTATAGCATCCCCGAATGGCCTAATTTTTAAATGGGGCATTTGGTGTAATCTGCATAACATTTAATCCATCTCTCAAGCTGTGGGACTTGCAAACTTGAGATGGTCCTCTAGATAAGGTTTTTTCCTACTCCTAAACTAACTGCCACAAGCTACTCTAATGTAGGAAAACTATCTAATCCTATTCTAACTTCCAAGGGGCCAGGGAGAGAAAGAAAAAGAAGATAAAACCTACACTAAAGCGGTGATACACTAGAAAAGGAAAGGAGAAATATCCTAATAAGGGAGAAAGAAACATGGAAAAGGGGACTTAGGGAGGTCAGTCAAATGTGACACATAACCAGGTCTAAATCCACCATTAAAACTCCATAAAACACAACATCCCACACCTACAAACATGAAATACATGCACATAAGATAGATCTGAAAGGGAGAGGCATAGAGAAAAAATAAAACAAAAGAAAGGGTTGAAGAACTCCACAAAATCATGAGTTTATTGCTCTAGAAGGTGCACAGACCATTACATTTCTTCTCAGAGGCACAAATACACTTTCCAGGCATAAGAGAAGTCTTACAACTCAAAAATGGAGTTGAGAATTTTTTTTTATAGAGTTTCCCCACACCCATAATGTCTCTTTTCTCAAATGAGAAGTGTTTACAATAAATAGAATCAAGGCAAGAGAGAAAGAAGATAAACTCGAACTATACTCTCGCCAACTGACAAATTTAAATAAATGGTCTGGAAAAGGCATGGGAACCTCTTAAAATCCATTCCCCAATTCACTCAATCTTGCTAGAGAATAAACCAGATCATACTGCATTAAATTTTGGTGGTTGGGAAGCCTGGTTCTGCACTTTCCCCGATCCGAGCACGTTTTCTTGTTTTTCACCCATCTAACTTCGCCAAAATTCAAATTTCAAGCTTCCATGGTGAAAAGTATGTTGATAGATTTACAATGGTATAAGATTTGTCAAATTTCGACCACTGGATCAAAATTTATGCTCCTCTGAAAAATCACATTTTGATCTGCACCAGAGATGGCAAAAAAGTCATATTTGTAAAAAAATGGGCCCTTAGGCCCAAAATTACAAATTGAGCCATTTATAAAAGGTGTAAAAATTCAAAAAACTCTCCAAGCCTTGTAGGTATAAAATGACACGTCTGTACAAAGCTTCACCGGGAAAAAAATTCACTTTGTGCCTTTTCGCAAAAGTTGCAAAGATTTAAAAACCTCCTACGGCCCACACGCCTGAATTCTTCACTTTTGCCCAAAAATTCCGCAGGCCCAAAATTGAAATTGTGCCATTTATGAAAAGATTCAAAGTTCCAAAAACTTCCCGCAAGCCCGCGGCCCCATATTCTTCATATTTTTTTCCTAAAAGAAAACCTTGGGGCCCTTTTTTGCAACTGCGTCATTTGCAAAGATGGAAAATTTTTAAAAGTCTAATCCTGCCCTGTAGCCCTCATTTTCCACTTAGCAAAATAAATCCTTCCTAGGCTTGCGGGCCGTAAATCTTAACTTGAACCTTTTTCACAAAATTCCAAAGTGCCAAAATATCTCCCGCCACCCCGTCGGTCCGAAATTTCACTATTTAGGCAAAAATTCTTCCCCAGGCCCACATGCTCGCATTTGGCAAAAAATCCTTCCCAGGCCCGTCATCCCGTAACTTGAAAAATATGAGGAGTTAGAATGACTTATTTATAATTTTGGAAAGGGGAATAAATTTCCTATCTAATGAAGATGCTTTCAGGAATCCTTAGGTACTTAAAATATGTAAAAAAATATTATTGAAGTACTAAAGGAGGAAAAGTTGTTGTAGTTAACCAAAAATAAGCATGAGCTTATTTTGGATAACAATTTCTAAACACCCCATTCATGAAACTCATCAACACTTCAGGGGCATTCATAAGACTGAATTGAACCACTATGAATTCATAGTGGCCATATCTCATATAGAAAGCTGACTTGTGGATATCTGCCTCTTCGATTCTCAGCTGATGGTATCCTGAATTAAGATCTATCTTAGAAACTATTGTGGCCCCCTTTCATCTGATCAAACAAATCATCGATGCGAGGAAGGGGGTAATGATTCTTGATCGTTACTTTTTCAGCTGACGATAGTCCACACATAACTACAAGGATCCATCCTTCTTCACAAAAATTACTGATGTACCATAAGGGGATATGATAGGATGGATTAAGCCTTTCTCAAGGAGGCCCTCAATCTGTAACTTGAGATCACATAGCTCAAGTTTGGTCATCCTATAAGGAGCGCATGAGATAGGTTCCGCTGCTGGAACCAAATCAATCTAAAAATCTATCTCATGTGGGGTAGGCATCCATGACAGCTGACTAGGAAACACACCCAAGAATGCATGAAAAATGTGGTGATCATCGAGTGAAGGTCCACTAAGCCCATCCTACGACCTATCACTAACTGTAATAGCATATAGCTGACAACCGTGTCGCACACACCGCTTGAGCTACATATCAGAAATAATGCATATAGATATGGGTATCCTGACTCTTACTGTTACTAACTCCACACCCAAATAATCTGCACAAGATATAATCTTATTGTAGCAATATACTCTTGCTATGTGTGTAGATAACCAATCCATGGCCAAAATCACTCCATAAGAACCAAAGGGAAGGATACAAATATCCAAAGTAGTGGTACAGGGTCCTAGGTCCACTACACACTCTTTGACTAAAGATTCCATAGAGATATTAGCTCTAGAAGCCATATTGATGTACCAACTAAGGCCCTTCCTAACTGCCACCAGTTTGCAACACTCTACTAAAGATGGCGAAATGAAATAATCTGATGATCCTGAGTCAAATAAAATAAGGATATAAATACAACCAATGTTACCTATGGTCTCTATCACTGTACCCTAGTGCTCTACCTATAATTTCTTGACCACTGAATATATCCTGTGGATCCTAGCCATGTCGCCAATAGTAGGCTAAAAAGAAGGTGCCTTACCCTGATTAAAAGGGTTCTAAGGGAACTCTCTCTAATCATGTCCATGTAAGTGGAAACCATAACAAGTTCTTGGTCTTGTCCATTATGTAGACGGTCCTCCAGGTGGCCTAATAATACATGCTAAAGGACCTGATGACCCTACCATAGACCTCTATGGGTGCTGCGGTGGACATACACTCCTATTGATTCTGCTCAATCTAGATCATGTGTCCTATTGGGACCCCTAGAAAGAGGTCTTATACTACTCCCTCTCTGAGCATCATGGCACTGTGGAGGTCAAAAGGTCCATTGAGTCTGTTGTTGACGAGGTGGAGGACGCTAGAAGGAATATTGTGTTTTAGTGTGTCCACCACGAGGAGGAGGTGATGATCACCTCTATCTACTATCCTACAGTAATATTATGTAACTCCTCACTTTTTCATGTTCCTACTAAGTCTTACCCCTAGTTTCCTCTATAATATAGGCCTTCTCCATGGCCTCTGAAAGTGTCTGTGGACAATGATTGTGTACTGCCTCACCCAAGTATAAGTTCAGGTTCCTGATGAGCCTGTGAACTCAAACCTGTTCATCATGTATGTAGTCTACATATTTAATTAGATCCATAAACCATCCCTCATACTCTGCTACAGTCATGGAGGCCTGACGCAAATTGTGAAACTCATCGATCCACTACTGAATGAATCTCTTGGAAATATATCTACTCCTCAAATGCTCCTCAAAGAGATTCGAAGTAATTGTCTCTAAATCCACATGCAATTTTTTCTTCTCATTCTTCCACCATACTCTAGCTCTGTCTCTAATAAGGTGGATGAAAACATGATATTTCTTGTTGCTAGAACAAGGGTATAGCTTGAAGCATCTACTCAATATAACAAACCATGCCTTAACCTAAAATTCATTTGTCTCCTGTAAAATGATGTTGAGGTTTGCAAACTAGTTTTACAAATAATATATCAGATCTAAGTATACATGCAAATAAAAACAGATATTATACCAGAAGAAATAAAAAAAAAAAGAGATATAAATCAACACTATATTTAACGTGGTTCACCTAGTGTGGGCTATGCCCACCAGCAAACAAGACAATCTATTATCCAAAGCTTTAACAAGATATAAAATGAATATTTAAAATCTTTTACACCTATCATATGTACAGTACTTTGTTTCACTTAATTTTTTTCTTCTTCTCCAATTATCCTCTCTCTCACAATTATTCTCATAATAATCATGCATATATAGGCGTATACAAACTTAGGGCACTTAGCGATGCAAATACAATCAATAGATCTAATTTCCGTGAGTTAATAAAAACAATCATACACAGGTAGCCAAAGTCGGTTAGACCTAACTGATTTCACTTTCTCTTTTCCTAACCAATTCCTGTCATAGGTGGTCGATCCAGGTCCCTTCATAACTGACGTTGATTACCATGTTTTCCATCAAGTTTTATAGTGCATGTTAATCCAAAGTTATTGAGCTCCACAACTCAACAATCTCCCACTTGGAGATTAATTATTGCACCATACATGTACAACATCATTCTTGGATTCTTAGCTTTGTTTCTTCCTCTTGAAGTCTCAAAATCAAAGACCAATAGAAGTGGAGTGTAGATCCAACTAATCTTTCACTAATTAATTTGTTAGCATATATGTAGGGTTCCCACTCATCTAAATATTTTCCAGATTCAACATCCCATCCTCCAATACCTTCCGTATGAAGTGATACCTCAACTGAATGTTTTTCGTTCTCTATTGAAACAATGAGTTATTTGCCAAATGAATTTCAATTTGACTATCACTAAACAATTTACAATTATCTTGTTCCTTTCCCAACTCTTTCATAAACCTACTCATTCATATCATCTCCTTACTAGCCTTTGTAGCTGCAACATACTCTTCATATGCAGTAGACAAAGCCACAACCTTCTAAAATCTTGCAATCCAGCTAACTGTCATCCCACATAATGTGAAAATATATCTAGTAGTTCTCCTCCTACCATCCATATCTCAAGCCATATTTGAATAAAAATAGCCACATAATGAAATATATAAACCTCCATAGCATAATTTCATGCTATATGTCCCTCTCAAATACCTAAGTATCCATTAGACCACCTTTTAATGCTCCTTACTTAGATTGTCCATATATCTACTCACAACTCCCACTACAAGTGCAATGTCCAGTCTGGTACAATCCATAGAATAGATGAGACTCCCAACTAGTAAAACATATGGTACTCATGTCATGTATTTTACCTTATCATGTGATGAAGGACACTGATATTTTCTTAATTTTAAGTTTCCTTCCATATATGTACTAACAATCTTTACATTCTACATCTTGAACCTTTCTAACACCCTTTAGATATAATCCTCCTGAGATAAATACAATTTATTGTTCTTCCTGTCTCTGTGTGTTTGCATGCCAAGGATTCTTTTTATAGCTCCTAAATCATTCATAACAAATGTGTGAGCTATTTTTCCCTTAATCTCACCAATGTTCTGCATACTAAATCCTGCAATAAGCATATCATCCACATATAGTAACAAAATAATATATCTCTGATTTCAGAAATTCTTGAAATAAACACAATGATCAGATTCACTCTCAAGTAACCATGATCATGGATAAAACTATCAAACCTCATATACCATTTCCTTAGAGCTTTATTGAGCCCATATAGGCTCTTTTTCAACCTCCACACCAATTTCTCCTTACCCTTGACCTCATACTTAAGTAGTTTCTGCATATAAATCTCTTCATCCAATTCACTATGAAGGAAATCCATCTTCACATCTAGTTTCTCTAAATGAAAATCCTCTACTGCAACTAAACTAAATAAAGTACAAATAGAATACATCTTAAGAACAAGAGAAAATATTTCACCAAAATCAATACCTACTTTCTGTGCAAATCTCTTTACTATAATCCTTTCCTTGTACCTTTTCTATCCACCCTCTTCTTACTTGATCTTGTAAACCCACTTGCTCTGCAATGTCCTCTTACCAGCTAGAAACTTAACAAAATCCCAAGTTTGGTTCTATTCCAAGGAGTCCATGTCATCATCCATGTCATGCTCCCACTGCACGTGGATATCATACTGCATTGCTTCTTAGAAAATCTCTGGTTCACCATTATTAGTCAATAATAAATAAAATAGAGAAGGTGTAAATCTTTTTGGAGGTTTACTTACCCTTTTTTACCTTCTCACTAGAGTTTGAGGTACTTGAGGATCATTCTGGACCTCTTGGACATTTGTATCAAAATCTGTAAGTGACCGGTGTCGGTCACCTGAAACCGACGTCGCTTCTGCTAACTGATGTTGGTTTGAATCTTATCTAACCGATACTTGTTATACTTACTGATGTTGGTGAGGGGTCAACCAAAACCGGTTACTGTGTAATCCTATCGGTATTACTTTTAAATCTGAGAGTTCATTTTCATCCATAAACTTCTCAACCGGTTCATTTTTGCGTACCAAAATTTGATCCCTGTACATTATCTTTTCATTCCATTCAATATCACAACTCCTAATTTTTTTTGAATTCTTTAAATCCAAAAAATGGAATTCAAAATCACTCGATCCATAATCAATAAAAGTGCATCTCTTGGATTTTGCATCCAACTTTTTCCTATTTTACTTAATAATATGCAAAAAATATTCTAAACAAAAAAGTTTAAGAAAAGAAAAATCTACCTCTTTTCTGGTCCAATATTCCTCTAGTATTCCTCCATCTAGTGAACTTGAAGGCCCAAATTTAATCGAATAAACCAATTTATCATCTTATTCTTCTTCCCAAAACTATAATTGAAATCTAGAATGTATCCTCATACTTCTAGCATGTTCCATGATTATCTTAATCATTCTCTCTACAACACCAATATCTTCTGGTGTTCTTAGAACCATCCTTTCTCTACGTAACCCATTCAATGAACAATAATCATCGAAAGCATTGTTATAGTATTCACCACCATTATTAGATAGAAGGAACTTTAACTTGGAATTTGATTCATTCTCAACAAGAGATTTCCATCTTTTAAAAGTTTCAAAAACATCATATTTATGTTTAATACAATAAACTCATACCTTTCTTGTAGCATCATCAATGAAAGTAACATAATAATAGGATCCTCCATGAGAAGCTACCTGAGTTGGTCCCCAAACATCAGAGTTTACAAGCCCCAATTTCGTCTCCTTCTTAGTTGCCCCAACTTTGAGAAATCTCACTCTCTTTTGCTTTCCAAAAAACACAATTCTCACATAAATAGAGATCTAAATCTTTCACATCTGATAAATTATCCTTAGCCTTTAAGATCTACATTCCTTTTTGACTCATATGACCCAACCGATTATGCCACATACATGCATCTGAATCTAAAGTAGATAATGCAGAAAAAGAATCAGTAGCACATGTAGATAAATATAATGTTCTTACCTTCTTACCTATTTCCACAATAAAAGCACCCTTGGTGAATTTCCAATAGTATCTTATAAAGTAACCATGTAACCAACTTCACCTAGTTGCCCTGTAGAAATAATATTCCTCCCGAGGCTTAGCACGTGCCTCACATCTTTCAATACACATGTATTTCCATTTTGTAATTTTAGATGAAATTCCCCTTTACCAGTAATATTCTAAGCTTCATCATCAGCCAAATAAACATGCCCAAAATTTCCCTAGACATAATTTCTAAAATAACCCTTATTATGGTTTGCATGGAAAGAAGCTCTTGAATCTAAAACCCATGATTAAATTCTATTATCTAAAGAAATAATAAGATCATCTTGCATTACCTCTGCTGCAGCAAGATTTGCTTCTTTTTCTTTGTATGGTGTTTAGTTCTCTTTAACCTTTTACCAATAATATTTCTTTGCATGTCCTTTCTTTCCACATTTCTAACAAGTAATTATCTTACCTCTGGATTTAGATCTTCTATCCCTTGACTTTAATTTTCCATTACTCTTATTCTTGGATGTCTCCTTTTGCCTGCATATGCTTTCTTCATTCAAGATTATACTAACCACATCATCAATCTTCAAAATATTATTATCATATGTTATATTAATAACATCCATTACAAATTTATCTCAACTATAAGGAAAATAACATAAGAATAAAAGTGCTTTCACTTCATCATAAAATGGTATATGAACCGATTTTAACTGATTTACAATAAATCTGAAATCATTCAAATTACGAGATGCATATCCACCTTCATGCATCTTAAAAATAAATAGTTTGTTCATCAAATATGATTTATTTGAAGCACTATGTTTTTCATATAAATTAGCAAGAGATTTCATTAACCCTACTGTAGAAGTTTCTTCTATAATATTGGAAGCCACAGATGTTTCCAGGCTCAATATTATAGATCCCAGAGCCTTTCTGTCAATAATCTTCCATTCTTCACCAGTAATCTTCGTAGGTTTGTACTTATCATCCAATGGTAAATAAAAAAATATTTTATATGAATAATCCTCAATTTGTATATTCCATAATTGATAATTTCAATCAGTCAAATTTCTCTACCTTGTATTTATTTTCTTCTTCCATTTTTTTAGCTCCCACTCAATTAGAAAACCCTCTGTGAGTAAATATATCGACACAAAAACAAACCTCAAACAAAGCTCTGATACTATTTTTTGGGGTTAGCACATTGGTTGTATAGATAATATATCATATTTAAGCATTCATGCAAATAAAAGTGGATATTATACCAGAAGAAATACAAATCAACACTAGATTTAACATGGTTCACCCAGTGTGGGATATGTCCACCAAGAAATAAGACAATCTATTATCCAAAGATTTGACAAGATATACAATGAATATTTACAATCATCCACACCTCTCAGATGTATAGTACTTTCTTTCACTCAAGATTTTTCTTCTTCTCCAAGAATTATCTCTCTCAAAATTATTCTCACAATAATCACCAAATTTTTCAAGTTATTTTTAATTATTACTTCTACACACCCTATCTTTCATGCTTATATAGGCATATACAAACTTAGGGCACCTAGCCATGCAATTATAATCAATAGATCTACTTTAAAAATATAAAATAGATCCAATTCTCATGACTTAATAAAAACACTCATACACACGTAACTGATGCCAGTTAGAAATAACCAATGTTGGTTCCTCCTTTCCTGACTGATTCCGATCATAGTTGATAGATGTTGGTCACTCCATAACTGATGTTGGGTATAGTGTTTTCCAACAAGTTTCATATTGCATGTTAATCTCAAATAATTGAGCTCCACAACTTAACAAATGAGCGGGTGAAACTTCAATATCTCCCTAAGGTGATCATTTTTGACGAATTTCAACCTCTAGGTCTCTTTGCATGATCATTTCTTAGCCTAGGGATCCTAGACCTTTCTTTGTTCCTCATAGCTCTATCTATGTGCTTCCTAGGAGGTTTCTCATGCCTAACCGACTCCAGGTGGGAGTTCTATACCCTGTCCTCTGTAATGTGATGCAAAGGTGCACGAGCCTCTACTAATGGCTCTCTTTCATGTCTTCTAGGTATCCCTCCTAAATATCCTCCATGTATAACGGCATTAACATCCTTTATTTTCTGTAATATCTGAGGAAGAATAACTGTTCTACTGCCTGATCTAGGGGTGGTAGATATAGGTAAACATGTATAAACCCCTTGTCTAGTCCGAGCCTCCTATATAGACCAAGGTGAGAGTTAGTTTATAATCATATAATTTTTTGTTTTAGTTTTCTAAAAAAATTATACATTTTAATACACCATGCATAGTTGTGTGTATTAGGTCTAAATTTGTGCGAGGTTTATTTATTGATTGATTATTGTTTTGTATTTTCTAGTGCACCCGAGGTCCAAGCATTGAGCCCATAGATCTGATACAAAGTGTAACACCAACAAATTTTCACTCATGAAACCCAAAACCAAATTAACATTATAATAGAAAATTATGGAATAATTTTTTTTAAAAGGAAGAAAAAGTGATGATAAGATTAATCTTTGGCTTCAAACGGTCACCATAAAATTTACATAAATAATAATATTAAATAAAAGAATTGATTTAATCTATGGTTAGGTTTAAAATATTTCATTCAATTACTTCTAAATTAATTTGATACAAAGGTTCCTAAGGTCATGTAATAATTAAAAATTAAATTCCAAGTCCAAAATAACCCTTCTATTTACACCATGTTATTAAATTAATTTTTCCAAATATAAAAGGGGGATCTAAATTATTAAGGAAGGGAGTTTTATTTGAATTAAATAAAAACAACACCGATAATTTATTTAACTTCCAAACCACACAAGTGTCCCCATTCAAAATAATACCCATGTGATCAAATGATATTTCCAACCAACCACCCACCCCTAACTCTTGTACGAGACAATTTGGGCCATTGGATGAATCCAATCTAGTCCATTGGATGAAGGGATTTCAAATCAACCCTAAAACCTATAAGGAAGGATTTTATTCATTTCTTTCACTCATTTCTTCATTTTGGTTGTGCAGGTTAAGGGAAGATGGAAGAGGAGGAAGCCATGGGAGAGGGAGAAGAAAAGCTTGGGATGGATATACACATCCCAAATCCATATTAATTTAGTTTTCTATTTCTATTCTACCATATTCAAGGGTTTGTAAATTTCATGATTTATTTATGAAGTTTCGTTTTAATAAATATACCCATTTGGGTATGTGGCTTTTGCTCAATAAATCTCATGTTTTCTAATAATGAATTCATTTATTGTATTTCAATGGATTTGTAAATAACTAGGGAACCTATATTTTTGTAATATATACACTTGTATTATTAGTCAATTTCTATATTGTTACACATATGCAACACAAATAATGAAAAAAAGTATAAACGATAGAACTAAAATATATATATATATGAAAGGGTGTGTCCTAACCCATGTAATGTATAAAATCATATATTTTTTTGAACATATGAACTCAAAATTATTAATAATACTAAACCCAAAAATAGCTCCGCTTTTTGTTCCATTATACCAAAAATGAAGGCACATGTTCCCTAGTATGCCTAGTTAATGAAACTAACTTCCTTCGTCAAGAGAGTATATTTCTTTCTAAAGAAAAAAGTGGGAAGCTCGTAATAAAGATGAAAAGAACTAGATATAAATCATCCTGTTGTGACCGAATAATTCTTAATTTGGACCAATAATAACAAGCATTGATAAATCTAGAGAAATATATGCAATTAATAATCCATTATTATGGTCTACAATATTGGTGATAAAAAGGACTTCTTGATTTGGGGATTATACCTTGAAACATTTGGCCTCACTCATTTTGGAGATGTAAAGGAATCCTATTGATGTATAACTTCATTAGGTAAGCATGATGTATCGGGCCTAGACATGTTTGTTAATGGCTACCATGTACATATTTATTATTCTTGACCTTGTGTAATAAATTATATTTGCTAAACATATTGGTTTACTTTAGGAGGTTGTTGGTGGTAAAATTTGTGACATCCCCTATTCTAGGTGAGTGCCATTATGCTTGAAATGAGAGTAAGGCATTTACCGGTCCTAACAGGGGTGGATACATTATGAAGAAAAAATCCTTCCTGACTGTAAAGAATTTGGTGTAGGCCAACTTTCAAACCCAAATGGCCTATGCTAAAGATGACACCCAAGGTTTCCTTTGGAGATGAATCATGGATACTATTGAATATTTCTAAACTAGGGGCTTGAATTTGAGGTTCATATGAAGGTTTCCCTCCAGGATGCCTCCCTGCAAATCACAGCTGGATTTTCAAACATTAGCACCCCCTCATTGGGAGGTAAATTTAATATAGAGACTTTAAGGAGACTTTGGGTTCATGGCTAATTCTGATGATGCAGTTGGCACACAGTGCACTCCAATAATGAGATAAGCAGTGGAACTAATATGTGCAGAGTTTCCACTCGTCATGTTGTTCTCATGGAACCATGTATTCCATCAGTTAATCCTTCAATTAACCCTTTCTAATACCAGTACTATTTGGATTAGGTTATTCCTTTCTGCCCCTATGTTGTAGAGCGATGCATGTTTCAGATGTATGGTGACACGTCTGGGAGCCTTCCTTGTATTGATCCACAAAACTGACTTCAGTCGATCGCACCCATTTTTCCAAACATACTGGTGGATATACATACTGCTGAGTTAATCCATAATTTATTTATTTTTAAAGGGACTCAATATGGGAAAAAATGTAGATTATAAGGTTGACGCATTTGGATTCAAACAGTCACCACAAAAATACTGTACATAATAGCTTCTGATTGACATAATGGATTTAAATGATTTAATGGAAGGGTTATGTTGGTGGAATATTTTATTCAATTAATAATATTAATTTTAATATAGGTCACACATCTAAGGATTATGCAATAAAAATGGTTCTGTTAGTCTTATGAAGCAATTGGGAGAGAAGTCTAAAACAACATTTTCATTTACACAAGGCTAATGCCCTCTAATATAAAATTATTCTAAACTAATAAGTGAATAGTTTAAAATTAATTCAAATGGTGGGATCAATAACTTAATTAACTTTCAAACCACACAAGTTGCCCCATTCAAAAGGAGATACATTTGACAAATGATCTTTAACCTACTTTCACCTAACATTTGTAGGATACAGATTTGGGCCATTGGATGAATCCAATCTAGGTGATTGGATGGAAGGATTTGTAATCAACAAAAATCTCTAAGGAAGAAGTTTTAAGTTCATCCTACAAAGATGAGCCTTTTGGTCTTGCAGGTTAAGGGAATTTACAAGAGGAGGGTTTCTCCTTATGGGTGGCCAAGTCTCTTTGTCTTTGTTTAGGATGGCCCTACACCATTTGGGATTCCTCATATTAGGGTTTATTTTATTTCTGTTTTTCCTTCTTGTGGCCTGGTTAGCCCTGTACTCTCTGATTGGATTCTAATTTTGCTTTGATGCATATCCATTTTTTGTAGTGTTCCCAATCCCTTCAAAATCTTATTTTGTGAGTAGCTATACACATCTAAAATACTCCTTTTTTTATGTAAAACCTGATAAATCCATTTTTATAATTTATTCTTTTTGTCTTCCTATATGTATGTAGATATACACAAATAAAATTTATTTTATATATAAAAATATATTTATATACATACACATATACACACTTATGTATGTATGTATGTATACATATGTATATATTTAATGTTTATTGAAGACATGGCCACGGCCAAGAACAATAATAAAAACTGCGGTTAGAGGTTCAGCCGCTTGCAAAACAAAAACGTCTATTAAAAGAAAATGTGTGTGGTTTGTTGTACATGAGTTTACAAAGACATGGGGGCTCAAAGCCCCAACCCATTGTTTTTTTATTTAAAGAAATTGGTGGGTTAGGGAGAGGGGGCATGTTTAAAAGCCACCGGGCTTACCCATATTAAAATTGTGTTGGGGGGATGGGCACGTGCACCCTCCCCCAACTCACTTCCCAAGATAACCTAGGCCGGTTTTCCTATTTTCAAAAATTTAAGCCTTAACTAGCCGCTTTTAAACATGGCGCACCAAAACAATAACACTTGTCTTATTTTGTCAAAACTTTGTATTATTTTAGCAATATAATAATTATAATGTTAATAATAATAATTATTAACAATTTATATTACAACAATAAAATCCAATTAATATTTATATAATAACTATTTGTTATAATAATATATTAATAATACTAATATTAGTATATTAGCAAATAATAATAATATAAAAATACAATTAAGAAAATTTTGTTTATAAAATCTTATGGATATTTCAGGATTAGATGTTATTAATATGATCAAAACAGAGAATATTGAGCATAGCAAAATAAACTTATAAGTGAACAATAACTAAAGTTACTATTCCAGTAGGAGATGATAAGTGAGCAACTAATGTACATTACTTATTAATTTCCAAGTAATTTGAGTTAGGAGGTGATTTTCTTACATAACTTTTGAAACGAAGTGATAATAAAGAAAATTTCCATTCAATAGTTTCCTTTCCTTAAACTTTACTTCAATGCTAGTTTAATAATGCATTGGTAGTTTAGATCCCTCAATTTACTCTTTTGTTTTGAAACAAGATTAAATCATCCCTTTCCCTCTTTTACAATTAAATGTAAACCAACAAATACTTATTTCCTTCAAAATAAAGCAATATAACCTTTCCAATATTCTTAGAAATGAAAGTTATCAAAATTTGAAAAATAAATAAAGCTACTTAAATTAAAAGAGATGCATTATCCATTTCAACATCTTTCAAATTTTTCTACTTCACAAAAAAATGTAAAACTTAGAAATTTCCTTTCACAAAACTAATACATTTGAAATTATGCATTTTCTCAATCCAGACTCGTAAGAAGTTTTACAAGATATAAATGATTTCCAAAGAGTATTAAAAAAATGTTTCTCCAAGCTTACAATATTACAAATCATCCACTCAAGTGGGGATGAAAGTGGAAATGAAAAAATTACAACAAGACTATCAACAAGCCAAATTTCTAGTCTGTCAATATGCATGTCTTCATCACAATGGTAGCTCCAACTCTTGCTTTCTTCAAATTCACAAAAGGATCACAAAACAAGGAAGGGGGAGTAGGCAACTCTCTCCTCGCCCAACCTTAAATCCATTAAGGGGAGAAGTCATCCCCTTAATGGCCCCCGAACCCCAACCAAAGAACCATGAGGGGCATTGAGCAACAATGAAAACTTTCAACAAAGTGGCTTCACAACAAACATACATACAAGACATTCAACTCAACCAAGACAACATATCCAATAATATTGCACATTCACAACAATATAAAGGTTTGAAGATCAAACCAAATAGAGAAAGGGTTATGGGAGACCACCTCATTATGCATCCCAAATGAAGTGGGAGTTTTACCCTAAGACTCCAAGTGCACATACAAAATCCTTATCTCTTTCTTGCAATCATGCAACAAAACCATGATTTTCTTTTCACTCCCCATAGGTAAGACTCCCATTCACACTCCCACCAATTACATGCCTCACTAAAACTCCCTTTTCCCTCCCCAATGGTCCCATAATGCCCTTCTCCACACCCAACTAAGGCCTACTACCCAGCCATCACACAAACATCTTCACAAGACAAAACAAACTCTCTCTCTCTCGTAGATACAATGGAAACACCTCAGGTCTGTGGGTATACCTATTGTGAGGTGAGTCTCCGGGATTAAAAGGATGGTTCCTTTTTGATGTATCCTAAATTGATTCTCTGGGGTTAGGGTAAGAAATAGCTGTAAAATAAATAAACTGAGGTGATACACCAAAACTTATATGAGGGATTTGACTGAGTATATGCACAATTGATGTAAGAAGGTTTTCTTGATGCATGAGCCAACAGTTTTCTGCAGGTTATTTTAAGGGAAAAACTTGGTGGTACTGAGGGAAAAAATATCACAACAGTATTGATAAGTTAACATGCACATTAAAGTTAAGCAGAATTTACTGATATTGCAGTAGGGTAAGATGATTGGTCAGGGAATTTGCACTCACAAGACTAACAGAAATATACACAAGCTGCAAATAATTGGTAAGGAAAGAAATTACTTCATACTCAGAAGGCAAAAACTGGCAGAATGCTTCAGTACTCCTATATCCAAAAAGTCCTCTCTTTGTGCCTTGCAAAGGCACACAATATATAGCAAAATAAAATTTTCCCACCCTTCCTAAAAATAGCCTAAGGCTGTACTCGCCCATGCATCCTAATTTTATCCTTCATTTAATAATAAATAAAAGGATAAAATAATACAAACTAGAGCATGCAGTTAAAAATAGGCATTAATAGCCTTGATTACATCTCAGTCAAACTAAAGTTGACTGTTCTATTTTTAATAAAAGAATGGGTGAATAATTTTTCTAAAAATAAGATTTCTTGCTAGGCAAGTCTCTCCATGAACATGCAAATTCTGTCTTCTTCTCTATTATGTCCTCTTGTGAAGGCATGCAAAATACAACTCCTTGTATGTGAGAAAATAATTACAAAACATTACAATAATTGCAAAATCCATTATCTATCTGGTATGGGACCACCTGCCATGTGTACATGTTTCTGATGATGTTGACATCTCTTTCTAAGTGGTCACATAAGTGACATTCTGCAAGTCAACTCTACCTCCTTGAAGTGGGGACCACCTCCAATCTACTTGGTTTGGCCACCTTGGTGGACTTAGAAATATTAAGGGATCCGACCATTTTACTTTGGCACATGTTCACTATTCCCACCATTTTGATAAATATACACATGATTATGTTTGATATTTGCATGGTTTATACTTTAGAGATTCACCTTTTCAGGTGATCATTGGCAATATGATGGTCGGCCATTTGATTATTTGCATGCACTATGTTTAGACTTTGAAAGTCTTTGCAATGATTATTTGTTTGATGGACACGTGGGTTGTCCCCTTCCTCACGGTGACTCACCCCTTGGTAAACTTGGTCAGTGGTATATGTAACTCAAATAGAGTTTTCTTTGATATTTGGATCATCTTGAGCCCTTGATCTTTGTACCTCTGTTTTTATGTCATTGATCCTTGTACTCACGGTTAGGGTTTCTGACTTGGCTTTGAATGCGGTTGGTGAGGAACTAACCATGGTTATTTGCTTCGGTTCTGGAGATTGATCCTTAGGCATTGATCATTGTACTTGGTGATTTGAGCCATCGATTCCTCTGGATGTGGTTAGGGTTTATTGACTCAACCTTCTCAAACTTATGGGTTAAGTTGATTTGACCCATTTGCGACCATTTCATTCGATCCTTCAGCTCGCGGGCGAAGCCTTGGAAAAATTCCTGTAGACCTTCCATTGTTGGAGATTTTAAGCTCGGCCTCGGCCTTCTGAGCTCAAGTTATGGAAACTTAGGGTCTACATTTTTTTTGTGACCGCTTAGCATATCTGATTATTTTGAGCTCTTTATACTCTTTCTGAGTTTAAGAGCTAAAACTTGGCATTTATGCAAAGTATTTTCTTTGTTTTTTTTTCTATTAAGCTCTTTTTGCAAGATCTTCGAGTTCCTTCTTCTCAAGTGGTGAAAATCTGAGTTAGACCTTTTTTGGTGTTCCGCCATTGTTAAACTCTCTCTTAGCTAAGATATGGTATTTAAACTTTTGAAGCTCAGATCTTCTGTATTTTTGGCCTTCTGAGCTCTGTTGCATTTACATTCTTGTGTCTCTTTTGTTGCTCCATCGTGAGTTTTGAGCTCGAATTTTCACTTTTGATTGAGACCACTATTTGTTTTGAACCTCGAGCTTGCATTCACTGTTCTACTCTTTTTCTCTGTGAATTTTGAACTTTCTGTCTATTCGAATTTGATCTCCCTTGAGCATCAAATTCATTTTGTTTTGATTTTGAAGCATGCCAGTAGTAATGTCTCCTTCTTTGCAATATGTGCATTTCTTTGGCCTTGGTTCATCTTTGAGTTGATCTGGGCTTAAACTTCTTCTCCTGACTTGATGACCACTTGAGGGTTTTGATCATTCTAATGATGAGTAAGTCTTTGACCTTTGAGCAATGGTAAAAGTACCTTTTGAATGGCCTATTACTTTGACCACTTTGAAACAAATAATTGATTTCCATATTCTGGGTGTCTGCAATATTCTTTCGCTTGAGATGTTCCTGTCCTTCTTTGCTTTCATGTTGGCCCATTTGATGGTATTCTAGTAATAATCATGATTGTATATGATTATCAGTAGATTACATTTTTGATCTTTTCTAATGGACCCATTACTATAATGAAAACTTGCTTAAATTTAATACTTAAACATGTAAGGTTCTAAATGGGAATTTTGATAATTTCCTAAAACTCTTGAGTATTTCTGCAGACCTGGGCTATGTTTGATTTATTGATTCATTGAAACCTGTTAGCGGTCAATTTTTGAACCTTTCACTAAAAACCCCTAGATATTCTTCATTATGTTCTACATTCCATATTCTTCTCCTTGTACTTGTAACTGAAAATATTCTTAGTCATAAAGCTAACTCATGAGCTTATATTTCTAAATCTTCACTTTATGGAACTGAGAGAAGATATGTCAATCTTGCTTTTGTAGAAAATTCTGTTCTTAACCATACCTTCTTGAATCACTTGTATACTTTCATGAATTAACTATTTGATTCTTCTACTATTTGGTCTAAACTTTTCCTTTAGCATTTGTAATGAGCTTGATCCTTATGTAACTTTAGTAGTCTGATAAGAAATATTCTTCTGAGCATCTGAAGCTTCACCTTCATATCCTTGTCTGGATATTTTCTTCGAATGAATTATCTTCCCTTTGAATATATTATCTTGCATCTAAAACTTCTCTTTTCAGTTCAAAATATTGTATCATGCTTTTTTGACATTAGTTACATTATTTCTATCTGATGAACATGTAATCTATAAGTGCTTGATCATTAGGAACAATATTGAACTATTTCAGATATTATTTCAGGCATATACCTTGATTCAGATGCTTTATTTCCTTTCTGCAATTGTTTCTTACTTAGATGCTTGCTGGAAAATTTGAAATGTTGATTTTTCATGGCGAAGCCCTGGCAAAATTTTTCCAGAATCTTTTCTTTAATGCATTTCCAGAAATAGTAGTTGTATTTCTTGATCCAAAATACAGAAAGTAACACCTTTCTTGCTGGACTGATATAGAAAATTGAGAACTGAAAACATGTTAGCTGTTTATCTTGATCATATCATGCTTTTCTGCTTCCTGTATCACTTATTTGATTTGCATAGTTCTTTTAAAGCATGTAGTAATTGAAAACAACATGATGAAAAGTTGTAAATGTCCATTTTACATGGCGAAGCCCTGTCAAAATTTTCCCAGAATCTTCTCTCTCATCTTGTTTCAGTTGTTTTCCCTTTTCTATCTAGCTTCAGCTTCTTGAAATCTGATTCTTCCTCTTCTGCTGCAACTAAAACAAGTGTTTCTATCTTCCAGTCTCTCTTTTGTACTGTTACTTCTTCCATTTGCAGAATAGTTACTGAAACTCAAATTACATTCTTCCTTCTTTCCAGCATGTACTTATGACTTGTCAATTTTCATGGCTGCAACCTATACCTACACACTTAAGAAAACAATTAGAAAAATAATTAGGCTTTTTGGCCTCTCTTATGTCCATGTCTTTCTCTTCTTTTCTCTTTCTTCTTTCTGAGTGTATAAAGCATGTATGCAGTTTGATATTCTGGTAGAATATATCTCCTGTTATTTGAGATTCATATGCATGAAATAGGATAGTGTAGGAATATGATTTGATCCCTGAGCTCGTAACTGACAGTTAACCTTTTTCTTTTCAGGTACAGTGGCCTCTACAATGGAGATGAAGAAAAAGCTGGAGTAGAGATGCTTCGATCAAAGAAAGAAACTCCCAAGGCAATGATGGGTTAACTCATACTCCTTTACTTTCTCTTTCATGCATGTGTACCTTTGATTTCAGTAGTTGTACTTTACTTTTCAGTTACATCCCATGGCTTGTGTGGGAAACATTTGAAAACTCCTTATGAATAAAACATTGAATTCTGTAAATGAGTTGTATATTTCTTTCTGCATTTCTGCTTTCTGTATGGATTGTATGATGAACTAAACAACTCAGTAATATAATTGAATGTCTTAATCATGAAGGAGATAATTTAGAAACCTGTAACATCCAGTAATGAATTCTGATTTCTGTGAATCTGTACTTATGTTTGTTGTTCCAAAACTTTACACTTCACCTATTCTGCAATTGAATGTCCTCATCAAGACAACACAACTGTCCTTTGGGGCTTGTGTTCTTTTGCTGAGGATAGTCATGAAATTACAGACTATGTGATCTGTTACGTTTTGTAACAGCACACATAGCTACAGATTTCATGTAATCTTTTAAATAAATCAGCAGTAACAACATAATTTGATATAATCTCCCCTAGCTTAGGTATACTTCACCAATGCTATCTATTGTAACAAAGTTTTGAGTTTCCCATTTCTGCACAAGTGCAGAAATTGTCAACATTTCTGGTGATCCTGCGGGAAAAGCTACCTGCTAGCTTATATACCAGTGCCTTGCTCTTGTCCATTGGGCATGGAGTCTGAATATGTAACCAAAATCTACCTTTTCTGAAAGGTCTAACCCTTCCAAAACAAACTAAAACTGGGAAAAGATCTGGCAAATCAGATCACGTGCACGAATGCACTTATTGAAATAAAGAACAATGCAATGTGCAGAAACTACACTTATTGAATGGAAATCCTACTCTAACAATCACTGTAAGATTTTCAATAACAGTGTTTGAGAAACATACCATTCACAGGAATGGGGAGTTCCTCTCCATTCAGCTTTGAAAGCTGAAAAGCATTGTGTTCCTTGCAAGCTGAAATCATGTAAGGACCACTCCAGATTGTATCAAACTTTGTGTGTCTTCCTAGCTTTGCACGATCAACATCCCACTTTAACACAATATCTCCTTCATTGAATATTCTGAATTTGGCTTTCTTATCAAAATTCTTCTTCATCTGCTTCTGATTCTTTTCCATATTTAAATGAGCTTGATCTCTTAGCTCTTGTAATTCCATTAACTCTGCATAACGAACCTGCAATGGTTCATTCTCAAGCAGCTCCATTTGATGCAGCAAATCTAATGCAGGTAACTCAACTGAAATAGGCATTCTTGCTTCTTTTCCATACACAAGTTTGTACGGTGAATTACCAACTGATCTCTTAGGAGTCACCCTGTCAGCCCAAAGTGCTGAATTCAACATTAAATGCCAAGCTCTTTGATTATCCTTGAGTGTTCTTCTGATGATCCTTAACAGATTTTTGTTAGTACTTTCAGCTAAGCCATTACCTTGTGGGTAATAATTAGATGAAGAGCTTAAATAGATTCCATGGTTGACAACCCAATCTGTTACTTTAGCACCAAGAAATGCTAGAGCATTATCTGATATGATAGTTGTTGGAACACCAAATCTGCAAACTATACCTTCATAAAAGGATAGTATTGAAGTTTCATTAGCATCTTTCAAGGCTATTGCTTCAGTCCATCATGTAAAATAATCTGTAGTAGTTAAGATCCACTTATTTCCTTGTGAAGAAGGTGGGTTTATCATGCCAATAAAGTCAAGACCCCACTACATAAAAGGTTGATCAACTGAAATAGGTTGTAAAGGCAGCGAAGCTAAACGTTCTTTTCCAACAAAGAAAGCACATTTCTTACACTTTCTAATCCATTCAAAATAGTCTTTAAATATGCTAGGCCAATAGTAACCTACTTTCATGATCTTTAAGGCTGTAGTACATGCTGAGAAGTGACCTCCTGCAGGTCCTTCATGGAATTCTGATAATATTTTCTGAATTTTATCGTAGTCAACACATCGCAGCAAGATTCCATTTATATCTCTTTTGAACAACACACCATCAACGAAAAGATAAGGAATAGCTTGTAACCTGAAATACCTTCGTTTATTCTTATCCATACCTTCCGGATAGGTGTCATGCTATAAATAGTTAACCAAATCAGTCATCCACCTTGATTCCTGGATTTCTTGAGAAAGTTCAGGTTGCTGATTTTCTGGTTGGACCATGATATTTGATTGTTGATACGTAATTTCAGCATGTTGTTCTGAATCTTCAGGTTCTGTAGCTTGTTGTTTTTCCATATCAGCAATTAGATGCTCACATAAACCTTTACCTCGAACTATCTTAGCAACCCGGATATCAACATCATATTCCATAACCTTTGTTATCCAGCCTGCTCTTTTCTCATTCAATTCTTTATTTAGCAAGAAAGCTTTCACACTTGGATGAGAAACAAGAACATGAATTTTATTGTTTGAAAGCATGTACTTAAAATTATTTAGTCCTCTGACTACTGAAAGTACTTGTTTTTCAAGAAATGTGTACCTTGTTTCATAATCATGCAAACTCTTGTCCAAAGAAAGCAATTGGCTGCTCGATATTCTCATCATTAACCTGAGTTAAAATAGCTGAGATTGTTTCAGCTCCTGCAAGTGCATACATTGTAAAATCTTTATCAAAATTTGGATTTGCAAGAGTAGGAGCCTGAGAGATAGCTATTTTGATTGCTTCAAAACCTTCTCTCCCTTCGCTGGTCCAAGAGAACATTTTCTCTTTCTTTAACATAGTTGTTAACGGTTTAACCAATGCTGCAAAATCTAGAAACAAATCTTCTAACAAAGTTGATTTTTCCCAAGAAAGCTCTGTAATGCCTTCTTGTGATGAGGCAATGATAGCTGTGATATAGCTTTGATTCTGAAAGGATCAATTGCTAAACCTTGCTTAGAAACAATATGGCCAAGTAGTTTACCTTGATGTACTGAAAAGATAGACTTTTTGGGGTTCAAGGATATTCCAAATTGCCTGCATAACTGAAAAGTCTGCCTTAAATGCATTAGATGTTCTTCAGAATCTTTTGAAAATACAGTAACATCATCTAAATAAACAAGGATGCATTTATTTAATAGGCTACGAAAATCCATGTCCATTGCATGTTGAAACGTTGCACCGACATTTGAAAGACCAAAAGGCATTCTTTTGTAAGCATAAGTACCCCACTTGGTGGTAAAAGTTGTTTTATATCTATCTTCTTCTCAGACTAAAATCTGATTGTATCCACTGTAACCATCTAGAAGAGATAATCTATCTGAACCTGAAACTGTTCTCAAAATCTGATCCATATTCGGTAGTGGATAATGATCTTTTAACGATGCTTTGTTAAGATCTCTGAAATCCACACATAATCTGATTTCTCCATTCTTCTTCCTAACAGGAACAAGATTTTCTACCCAACTTGAATGCTTAACTGGAAAATAATTCCTGATTCAATCAATTTTGATAACTCTTTCCTCATAAGAGGTTCTATTCTAGGATTTACAGGCCTCTGTTTCTACCTAACTGGTTTAGAATTTGGCTGCAATTCAATGGTATGTTGTGCTAAACTGGGATCAAACCCTTTCAGGTCTTGGTATCTCCAAGTGAAAACATCTTTAAATTTTGTGCAAAGATTAATAAAAGACTATTTTTCAGCTGAGGAACATACCTTTCCAAGGAATAAATTTTTCCTTCATCAACTGAAATCTCTTCATAATTATCAGCATGAGTTGACATCTTAGTTTTGTCCTTTCTCAACTGGTCATCAGTGTTGAAGATGTCTTCCAATGTGACAAGTCCTCGAGGTAATTTATTTGTCTTTAATTGAACAATCTGGTCACCGTATAAATGTTGTAATTTATCCTGATTTACTGCAGAAAATTTAGCTTCTTGCTGCAAAAACCTGCAGATTTGATCATCACTTTCAAAAACCTGCCAATTTGATTCGTTATCAGGTATAGAGGGCCTGACAATTAGCTTAATATGGGGCTGAATTTTGTTGTTTTCTATCTGTTCCAGCACTTCGAAACTAGCACCAACTGCTGCAAGTCTGTCTGCGTGCTTATTTTCAGTTCTAGGAATAGACTGAATATTAATAGCGTCAAAATCTTCCATTAAGTCTGAAACTCTATGTCTGTAAGATTTCATTAATGGATTCTTACAAACATTAAATTTTTTTACTTGATTGATAACCAACTCAGAATCACCAAAAATTTGTAATGTGCTGATACCTCTCTTTCTGGCCCAAAGTAAGCCATGAATTAATGCTTCGTATTCAGCTACATTACAAGTGCATGTAAATTGGAGACTCAAAGCTGAGAAATACCTTTCATTTGTTGGGGAAGTGAGCATCAAACCTACTCCCTGTCCTTTCTTGTTCTTAGCTCCATCGAAATGAAGTTTCCAAATCCCTTCCGCTGAATTTTCTGTTTTGGACAGCAAGGGAAGTGGTGCATTTTCTTCATGCATACAATATACACCAAAAAGATGTTCTTCAACTTCCTTAAAAGGATCATGGGCATGTTCTTCAACTATTTTTTCATCCATAAACATGTTAGAAACACCCTCTAATGCTGAAACCTGAGCTACATCATCGAAATCAGATTGATCCAACGCTGAATAATTGGCCACTGCATTTGGAGAATGAGGCTCAATGTGAAATCTGGCCAACGGTTCTGAATTGATAGTAACCTTAGTGCCATAACATGTGGTGAAAAACAAGAAGGACCAATCTGAAGAGAGATAACCTCCTATTTTCACTGTAAAATCTCTAGATAAGCACAAAGCAAAATATGGAGGTAAATCCACAACAGTAACATCTTGCAGAATGGAAACATTTGGGCAAGCGTGTAACGTTACCTCTAAATTTTTGATTACACCAACTGTATTAGTTGCAGTTCCATCAAGCTGTAAAACACTCTTTTCTGTAGGCTCATACTGCAGGCCCAATTTTTCCGCAATTGCTTTTGGCATAACTGTGCTACTTGCACCGTTGTCCACCATGCAGTTATGAACTAGATTTTCTCCAATAATCAGTGATAGATAAAATGGTGGTGGTTTCTTTATATCATGAGCATTTAAAAATTTCTGAACCATCCATCTAACCCCTTTCAGGTGGTCTTGATCAAGTGTTCCAAGGACCATATCTGCCTTTTGAACCTCCTTTTCTGTTTTTGGAAGAAATTTGTAGCTTAGCTAGTTCATGAGAGAGCAAATCCTGTTGTCCTGGAATACTTAGAGCATCCCACATCGAGATGTTAACATTATGTTTTTTCATTACATCAACGATGTTAAAAGAAGCAACCATTTTAGAGATAGATTCAACTGTTTTAGCATAAGCTTTAGCAAAAACTGATTCTGCTTCAACAACTTTAGATATCTGAGGAATAAATAATCTTCTTGGATCAGGCTTGTAGCTATTTTTGTTGCTCTTTACCAGCTGTAACACTTGTTGTTCTTTGTGGGACAACAGGACTGCTAGCTGGTTTTGGGGCTGTAGATGTTGAATTATCAGTAACAGTGGGCAACACAGGTCTATTTTGTTGTTTTTTATTTTCAGTAGCCTTTTCTTGAGCTCTAGTGGTAACTGCAATGAAATCTTCCTCATTGAAGCTGACCAAATTCTGTTCAGGTGCTTTCTGAACATGATTTTCTTGCTGCCCACTCTCCATTTGAGGCATGAACAATGCTTCAGATTGAGGTTGTGCAACAAGATTCAGGTTCAGGAAAGCATTTGGGTAATTTGCAGCTGAATGAGGTTGGTTGCAAGGCTGGCACCACTCTTCTGTAGCCATGTTAACTGGAACTAAAGCATTAGATGTACTAGGAACGTTCGGATCAAATTGTCTTTGCTGATAAGGCTGCCTATAATTTTGATTATGTTGGTAAGGCTGCCTATTTTGCTGATTTTGCTGATAAGGAGCCTGATAAGGTCTGCTAGGTAATGCAAGTTTGTTTTCAATTGATGTCAGCTTATTTCCCATGGTTTTCAAAGCTTTAAACATATCTGGAGATGGGGCTGCAACAATAGGCTCTACAATTGTAATAGGATGTGGAATAGGGGCTAAATCTGCAAAAATGGCATCGAAGGCCTTGGTGCTAATTTTCCAGCCTGAATAAGGTTGTTTTCAGCTTTTATAGCAATGTCATAGGCATCAGGAAGAGTATCACCTCCCATGGATTGAATCATAGTTGAAATATCACTATTTAATGCTCTGAGGTAATAAAGGAAAGCGTGATCAGCTTGAGGCTTAACACTTGCTGGGATTCTTTCCCAAGTCCTAGCAAAATGGATGTTGAAACTAGACATATACTCATGAGGGGCTCTTTTAATAGTAGATAGTTGTTCTATGAGGGATAAATGGTCTGAATTATCTTGGAACTGTTTCAGTAGTTTTTCACCTAAATCATCCCAAGATCTTATGCTTCCAATCTCTAGGTTTCTATACCATTGCAAGGCTTGTCCTTTAAAAGATGTAGCTAAAAGTCTTAAAGCTACGTCTTCATGAGTGATATTATGGACTGCACATATGGCTGCAACATCTTTAATATGTTCAGTAGGTGTAACTTGATTTTCACTGGTAAATGATGGCAAACTTTTCATGGCAGCATTGGGAATATCATGATAAACTGGAATTACTAATGGGCTGCCATTAGTAAAGGGCACAAAATTTCTGGGTGGTTGAAGGGCCATTGGAAAAACTGGGATATTGATTGAAAAATTGATACGTGGTGAAGGAATATCAGGAGGAGGGTTATCAAAACCAGGTCTATTATAGGGTAATGTATTACCAACTCTTCTCCTTCTAGCAGAATTCAAAGGTAAAGAAACAAACTCAGGAGGAATTCCTCTTACCGATGATCTCGTAGTCACTTTAGGCATGGAACATGCTGCAATACTGGTCTGAAATCAGCTTTACGGAGTCGCCAAAAGATCATAAAATCTTTAGAATAAATTGCTGCAGCTTGCTCCCAAAAGTAACTTTTATTTGCTATAAATCTGCTCTAAATCTACTGTAGATCTGCTAGAATCTGTAACTTGCATGCAGATCTGATTCGTTGTCCCACTGGGCATGCCAAAAACTGTTATCTCTCGAAAGTGCACCCTGTAGAGAGATGGCTGTAGATTTTCTAAGCCTGCAATATTGATCTCTCTCTCTCTCTCTCGTAGATACAATGGAAACACCTCAGGTCTGTGGGTATACCTATTGTGAGGTGAGTCTCCAGGATTAAAAGGCCGGTTCCTTTTTGATGTATCCTAAATTGATTCTCTGGGGTTTAGGGTAAGAAATAGATGTAAAATAAATAAACTGAGGTGATACACCAAAACTTATATGAGGGCTTTGACTGAGTATATGCACAATTGATGTGGGAAGGTTTTCTTGATGCACGAGCCAACAATTTTCTACAGGTTATTTAAGGGAAAAACTTGGTGGTACTGAGGGAAAAATATCACAACAGTATTGATAAGTTAACATGCACATTAAAATTAAGCAGAATTTACTGATATTGCAGCAGGGTAAGATGATTGGTCAGGGAATTTGCACTCACAAGACTAACAGAAATATACACAAGCTGCAAATAATTGGTAAGGCAAGAAATTACTTCATACTCAGAAGGCAAAAACTGGCAGAATGCTTCAGTACTCCTATATCCAAAAAAGTCCTCCTTTGTGCCTTGCAAAGGCACACAATATATAGCAAAATAAATTTTCTCACCCTTCCTAAAAATAGCCTAAGGCTGTACTCACCCATGCATCCTAATTTTATCCTTTATTTAATAATAAATAAAAGGATAAAATAATACAAACTAGAGCATGCAGTTAAAAATAGGCATTAATAGCCTTTGATTACATCTACAGTCAAACTGAAGTTGATTGTTCTATTTTTAAGAAAAGAATGGGTGAATAATTTGCTAAAAATAAATTTGCTTGCTAGGCAAGTATCTCTCCATGAACATGCAACTTTGTCTTCTTCTCTATGTCATGTCCTGTTGTGAAGCATGCAAAAATACAACTCTCTGCATGTGAGCAAAATAATTACAAACATTAGCAATATTTGCAAAATAATTATCTCCTGTGGGGACCACCTGCTATGTGCACATGTTCTAATGTTGACATCTTTTCTAAGTGGTCACATAAGTGACATTCTGCAAATCAACTCTACCTCCTTGAAGTGGGGACCACCTTTAATCTGCTTGGTTTGGCCACCTTGGTGGACTTAGTACAATATAAAAGGGTCGACCATTTTACATGGCACATGCTACCATATTCACCACCCTTTTGATAATATACACATGTATATATGTGTCGGTCTTTGCATGGTTGGTAGTGTATAATTTAAAATTCACCTTTTCGGTGATCATTGGCATAATTTGGTCGGCCATTTGATTTATTGATGCATGCACTATAGTTAGACTTTAAAAGTCTTGGCAATGATTATTTGTTTTGGTGACACGTGGGTTGTCCCCTTCCTCATGGTGACTCACCCCTTGGTAAACTTGGTCGGTGGTATATGTAACTCAAATGAGTTTTCTTTGATATTCATTGATCATCTTGAGCCCTTGATCTTTGTACCTCTTGTTTTGATGTCGTTGATCCTTGACTCATGGTTAGGGTTTCTGGCTTTGCATTGAATGTTGGTCAGGGGGAACTAACCATGGTTATTTGCTTTGATTCTGTGATTGATCCTTAGGCATTGATCCTTGTACTTGGCGAAGCTGAGCCATTGATTCTTGATGTGGTTAGGGTTTAGTTGAACCTTCTCAAACTGGTGTGGTTAAGTTGATTGGACTCATTTGTGATCATTTCATTTGATCCTTCAGCTCGTGGGGGAAGCCCTGGAAATTTTTTAGACCGCCATTGTTGGAGATTTTAAGCTCGGCCTCAGCCTTCTGAACTCGGTTTATGTTTCGTGGTCATTTGGGTTGTGATTGTTGTGGCTATGAGCTTGGAAACTCTGTAGGGTTGTCTTCCGAGTGAGTTGATTATTTCAGAGCTTTATGATTTGCTTATCCATTTTCTATGAAGGATTTCTGTTCTATTAAGCTCTACTTTCTGTATCTGAGTTCCTTTTCTAGTGAGCCTGATCTCTGATTTATCACCTTTCTTCTGTATACTCTTTCTGAGTGAGTAAAAATTTTTTTACGTCTTGCTTAGATTTTGATTCTTTTTTATTAATGACTTTGAAGCTCTGTATATTCTAAGATATTTCTTTTCTAAATGGTGAACTTGAGTCTGAATCACATTCTTGTTTAGGAATTTATGTTGCCTTTCTACTAGTTGGCCTCGCCATCATGAGTGATTTTGAGCAGTTGGGTTTTTCTTTTGATCGTTCAACTTATCGATTTTTGAACCTATAGCTCCCTTCAGCTTTCATTTGTTTTTATTTGTATTTTGAAAGGTTTCTGTTTATTCGGGCTTGATCTCCCTTGATGATTAGTTATCTCATTTGTAAATATTTTGATATTTGAATGTCATACTGGTATTTGTTTTCTTTACATTCTTGTCATACTTTATTGACTTGGCCTTGGTTCATCCTTTGAGTCATTTCTGGAACTCGTGCTTAGTAACTTCTTTCCTGAACTTGATGACCTCTTGAGGGTTTTATCATTCGAGCTGTAGCTTTGAACTTTGTACCTATTGTTAATATCACTATACCTTTTGAATGGATCTCATTTTCTGTCCACTTTACAGAAATCCTTTGGCCATTTCTCCATGTCTGACAATATTCTAATTTTGCTTGAGAGGTCTTTTGTTATGAAACTGTCATGTTGCCATTTGATTGTATTCTTAATTTTGACTTTATATGGATTATTAGTAGATTACATGTTTGATTTTTCTAATACTTCACTTGAGTAAAATTTGAACCCATTAATGGCCTGGATAACTGAAAACTAGTAAGCATACATTGGTTGATCTTTTACAAATTACTATTCTCTATGACTTGTGCTCTGCCCTTAGATTCAACCATAGGCTAGACTTGATTGTATTTATTCATTCTTGCAACCTGAACTTGATATTTTTACACTTTGACCGTAAATTTTCATAGCTATGTAAGTCATTTGAAATTTCTATACTTGTTTAGTATCAAGTTGGTTGCATCCTTAGTTGTACCGTAACTGAAATATTCTTAGTCATTTGAAGTAACTTCTTGCATTCATCTTAATATGTAGCTCTTGTGGAACTTGAGAGAAGATTTGCTTCTCTTGCATTCCTGTATTTCTAAAAGTTATAATCTTATCCATACCTGTTACTTGAATCAACTGTATACTTGGACTCATGATTATTAACTGTTTGATTCTTCTATTATTTGGTCTAAAATATTTCCAAGCATTTTCTATGAGTACATGGCTATAAGAGATAGGAATCCTTAGATGAATCTTTTGATAATTTGTAATATTTCAATAGCTTCTGAAGCTTGATGTTTTTGATACTTGGATCTGGATATTTTCTTGAATGAATTATCATTCCTTTGCAATATATTATCTTGCATCTTCATAAACTTTGCTCTTTTCAGTTCACTTTTGGATTGCTCTTTTGAAAGTACTTGTAGTTGCATTACTTTCTATCTATGAACATGTAATCTGTAAGTGCTTTTCATGAAAATAGGAACAATATCTTAACTATTTCAGATATTATTTCAGGGTATATACCTTGATTCAGATGCTTTATTTCCTTTCTGCAATTGTTTCTTACTTAGATGCTTGCTGGAAAATTTGAAATGTTGATTTTTCATGGCGAAGCCCTGGCAAAATTTTTTCCAGAATCTTTTCTTTAATGCATTTCCAGAAATAGTAGTTGTATTTTCTGATCCAGAATATAGAAAGTAACACCTTTCTTGTTGAACTGATATAGAAAATTGAGAACTGAAAAGATGTTAGCTGTTTATCTTGATCATATCATGCTTTTCTGTTTCCTGTATCACTTATTTGATTTGCATAGTTCTTTTAAAGCATGTAGTAATTGAAAACAACATGATGAAAAGTTGTAAATGTCCATTTTACATGGCGAAGCCCTGTCAAAATTTTCCCAGAATCTTCTCTCTCATCCTGTTTCAGTTGTTTTCCCTTTTCTATCTAGCTTCAGCTTCTTGAAATCTGATTCTTCCTCTTCTGTTGCAACTAAAACAAGTGTTTCTATCTTCCAGTCTCTCTTTTGTACTGTTACTTCTTCCATTTGTAGAATATTTACTGAAAACTCAAGTTACATTCTTCCTTCTTTCCAGCATGTACTTATGACTTGTCAATTTTCATGGCTGCAACCTATACCTGCACACTTAAGAAAATAGTTAGAAAAATAATTAGGCTTTTTGGCCTCTCTTATGTCCATGTTTTCTTCTTTCTTCTTTTCTCTTTCTTCTTTCTAAGTGAATAAAGCATGTATGCAGTTATGATCTTCCAGTAGAATATATCTCCTGTTATTTGAGATTCATATGCATGAAATAGGACAGTGTAGGAATATGATTTTAATCCCTGAGCTCGTAACTGACAGTTAACTTTTCCATTTTCAGGTACAGTGGCCTCTACAACGGAGATGAAGAAAATCTGGAGTAGAGATGCTTCGATCAAAGAAAGAAACTCCCAAGGCAATGATGGGTTAACTCATACTCCTTTACTTTCTCTTTCATGCATGTGTACCTTTGATTTCAGTAGTTGTACTTTACTTTTCAGTTACATCCCACGGCTTGTGTGGGAAACATTTGAAAACTCCTTATGAATAAAACATTGAATTCTATAAATGAGTTGTATATTTCTTTCTGCATTTCTACTTTCTGTATGGATTGTATGATGAACTAAACAACTCAGTAATATAATTGAATGTCTTAATCATGAAGGAGATAATTTAGATAACCTGTAACATGTCTAGTAATGAATTCTGATTTCTACAATCTGTACTTATGTTTGTTGTTCCAAAACTTTACACTTCACCTATTCTGCAATTGAATGTCTTCATCAAGACAACACAACTATCCTTCAGGGGCTTGTGTTCTTTTGCTTGAGGATAGTCATGAAATTGTAGACTATGTGATCTGTTACGTTTTGTAACAGCACACATAGCTGTAGATTTCATGTAATCTTTAAATAAATCAGCAGTAACGACATAATTTGATATAATCTCCCCTAGCTTAGGTATACTTCACCAATTCTATCTATCATAACAAAGTTTTGAGTTTCCCATTTTGTGTTTGTTGTTCCAAAACTTTACACTTCACCTATTCATGCGACAAGTCTTAACTTATCCCATAAGCCTGAAGTCCGAATTTTGAAGTTGGGCTGGAGTAAAACAAAATCTAACATAAATACTTAAAAAGGACCAGTTCATGATTACATATTTGTCACATCAGTTAGCCAAAATAAGAAGGATTAAGCTTAATTAACAGTATAAAAATTTCCAAATTTTAAATCACAAAACACAAATAAAGCACATAGAAAAATTAAAAGAAAGGGAAACAACCCCATGTCCACAATGTGAGGTCACCCCCCCCCCCTTGGGAAACATCCTAAATAGGCATGCAAACAACACCTTACAACATAACATTACACAAGTTGTTAAATTTGGCCAACGTTGCTACCCGACATCCTTCCATGTGATTAGTTCCCTATCCCATATTCGAGTATGTGATAAAGTGTCTTGCATAAAATACTTCCTAGCCTTTCGGCTGTATTAACAACATCGATCAATATACATATAAAATCAATAATCATCATTCGAGATTAGCAAATTCTATTAATGCATACAATATAATTAGATTTTGGCATCCATAAAATCCTTGAGATTACACTCAAAACACCCAACATACCATCCAAACTTACGACATGTTAGTACAAAATATCAGAATCATCACAACTCAACATATATCAAATTGTCTATCATCACTATCTAGTGCATCATAATAAAAAAATAAACCATCATAATGTCAATAGTCTAAATATCTGTATAGTCCATCATCTACTGAATCAAAATATCAATACTCAAAATGTCTAAATATCAGTCAAACAGTATCAACATCAAAATGAAATAGTGTCGAAGAGGAGTGGGCACTACAAAATGCTACCTGATGGATGAACACCATCGTGAACCATCCGATTTATCCTATTTCCCATGATCCCTCTAGGATCATACATGTTGACTAGTTTCCATCCATATTTTTTAATGTTTTTGGCATCAACCTTTTTCTCTTTCAGAGGCCCCTCAACTAAACCAGGGGCCTTTGAAAGGCCTCTATTTTAGTAATGCATTCCAAAATAGGGAAAGTGAAAGGCTTCCATTGTATTCCAAACCCACCTTATCCATGTTCTCTTTATCCTTCCCAACAACTATTCTAGGATACTACTTTTCTCCTTGCTCTAAAATCTTGTCACCGCTTAACAGGAGCAACTTACGTGAGTTCTCACCTATTTAGTTTTGGTTGAGCTACATCACATATATTTTAGGAATCCGCTTATGTGGTAGAATGGCCCCATGAATGGAACATGAGGTCAAGGTAAATGCCTCAATCCAGATCCTTGGAATCATCACCTTCTCCACCTCAAACCGGCTAGACATAGATGAATCTGCCTAAAGCTGAAACAAAAAATCCCTGTTTGCCAAAATTGAGGTCACATCTACTCCAACGATACCCATTCACTCTTCCATCAATTAAGGAAAGACCAGATGTTGGTTGTTGGATTTAACCTTGAGGAAAAGCAATGGTTAGGGGACAACAGTCCCTCCTCTTTATGGGATAGGTTCCTTTATTGAACACACAACAAATAAGAAAATCTACTTATTTACAAATGTACAAACTATCAATATTTAAATGAGGATTTTGATGCTTTAGATATCTTAATCTCATAATATTTTAAACACAGAAAAGAAGAAAGTAGAAGACTTAATATTCAGAAAATGAATAAAGCAACACTTTCAGACGTATATGTTTCAGAATGATATCCTACTTATGCATGCAAGCGTTACAAGATTAGAATTATACACACCCGAATATAGGAAATATATGCGATAGACACAAATTTTTAAGAACAACATCAATTGAAGGACACAAATTTATATTCATATATATATCTATAAGTTCACATGGATCAAGCAGAAAGAAGAAATAGATAGACCAAAACAAAAGATACAATTTATTATGTATTGATTACCAATTCAGTACTTTTTACATCCAAGACATCCAAAATATGACTCCTCCAAATGGAAATAAAATCTCCTTAGATAACCTCATGGACGGTTACAAAAGAATATTTTCAGCTTCCCTTCTTTTAATCAAAATATTAACATCTAATTAAGCATTATAACATCAGTTTGTCTTCTACTTACATATTGTATGGCTAGAAAGAAAATAACAACCTTAATTAGATATTTTAATTAAAAGAAGAAACTAAGAGCTAGGAGTTGGGTCATACAAAGGAGTGTTTGTAGAACTCTTGGCCTTAATTACTTGGTTTATGAATCTCTTTAATGACCCATCGATGTCCATGCCTCAAAGGATGAAGGTATTTCAAGTCGCATGAGTCCAGTGACCTAGGCATTGCTCCATTTATTTTTCAAATTTTGCAGTCTCTAGAAACTCCTTATAGGCCTTAGTGATGGTTTCCTGAAGTGTACAAATTTCCCTCATTTTATCCTTAGACATAGTTTCTTGTTTAAACCAATCTTCTTTAACAAACTTCCTAAACTAGTACTTAATCTATTTGACTATGACCCTATCCCATGAATTCTTCTTGAAGATTTGGTATTGAATATCCTTAAAGGTAGATACAAGACAAGCTTTAAAATATTCTCCCTTCTGTAACATATTTTTGAGCTCACCAACGGCTTCCTCAAGGAATTTTATTTTCCAATCAATGTTGAATACCCACTACTTAGAAAAATTAAACTTTGCATTTTCAAATACATTATTTTACAAAATGAACTGCACATCTATGTTACTCATTAGATGTAGATCTTGAATGCATTCACTCCGAAATTTCAATTCTCTACCTAAACCATTAAGTGTTTTGGTAAATTTAAGTTATATCACAGTGAATTTATCAAATGATTTGTGTGCTTCCTCGATGAAGTTTAATCCCATGACTATCATATCATCAACCAAGGATTACATTTCCTTCTCATACATACCATGCTTATGGATGTCTTTGATAACTTTAATTTTATCATCAATCAGAACAGCAGGTGGTTGGATTGAGGCTAGTGGAATTGGATCAAGTACCTTGTCTTCTACTAATAGGGTCCAGATGAAACTAGAAAGGATTTTTTTTTGTTCCTCTAGATGATCCTTTGTTTTCTTACCTCTCTCAACTCTTTAAATTACTCTTGAAAATGTCTCCTTCAAATTGTGCACTTCATTCTCATATGTAGATTATCCAAGAGGAATTATTTTCAATTCCAAATCAATTACCAATAGGTCTCTTTCATCCTTGTCAAGTTTACGGTTTGCTATCTCCATGAATTGTTGGCATTGAGAGTCAGATACTAGCCTCGATGTGAGTTTAACATTCTTTGTAGATGGAGGAGGGGTAGTACCTAGAAGATCTGCCACAACATCAAACTTAGGAGAAAAAATATGACATGTGGATTTTCTTTTATTTCTTTCCACAAATGGTTATACCCAAGAAAAAAAATAACTAGAATTAGACCGAACAATGGGACCAACTGAAAGTGTGGCCATTTCACTAAAAGTTTTACAACACATAATTCCAACACAAATGTTTCAATTTGGGAGGTAGGTACTTCCTTGATAGGAAATCCTTTGGAAGATTATTCTAAGACCCCCATTTCTTCTCCCTCTGAATCCCGATCCTTCAGTTGATCATTTTTTTCTTCTTCTTTCTCCCTATTAATTCCTTCAAGATTACCCTCCTCTTTTTTTTCTTATTCTTTCTCCTCATTGTCATCATCAAAGAGATCTATAACTTGTTCAACTTCAGGTACTGCTTCCAATTTCTTTAAAGAAGATAAATTTTCACTATCTTGAATTACTTCCTCCATCCTTTCATCTTTCTTAGCCTTTCCTTTATTCATGTATGTACCAAATTTGAAGGTTCAAGTGGAGAGGGAAAAAATTATACATGTGCGTAAGGGGTCACAACAGGAATTTCCTTCTGAGGAGTGGAGGCTTCCTAGGAGGAAGATGTAGACTTACCTGCTCTGAACATCTTCATTTTCCTGTCAAACCAGAGTTTGGTTCTCACCAAGACAGGGTTTATGGGTTCTTTCAAAATCATCCCTTTCCTTAACAAACCAATGAATTATTTCAATAGGATTGTTTTTGATAGAAATTTCATATTCATGGGACTGTAGCTCTTGATCATCATCTTTTAGTCCATCTGGTATCTTTTACACATAAAAATATTTGATTTGGTGAAGAAACAATCTACCATATTACCTTCTTCTAGCTTCATTATCATCAAAACAGTCAGCCGAATCATCTTCACTATCAGCAAGATGATGAAAACCCATTCTAAAATTATTGGAAATAAAGCCCTTCATATCAAAGGAAGTGTTGATGCATAATCACAACACCCATGAATGTCTGCAACTTGATAGGTTGAAACTGTTAGTGTGATTTCATAACATGGAAAATTTCCCAAAGTGTAGGAATTTGCGATTGGGAAATCTCTCTAGATGAAGGTTGGTTCATATTCCTCTGTTCTGATGAACACATTTTAGTCATAAAGTATCTACTCTAAAATATACTCTAAATTTCCAAGGATACATGGTTAAGAAGATAACAATATATTAAACCTAAACTAACAGAGGTGATACACCAAAGGAATGTTGAATAATATTCCTTACAAGGAAATTAATGTTAAACAAGATTGAAGATGATGAACATCAACATAGATTAGTTTCTTATCACCAATTCATTCACCATTAAACACAACCCATCAAATATGCAACACAATAACCATGCACATATACCCAAAATTGCAATGAGAGATCAGATGAAAGCAATGAACACAAGAGAGGGTTGAAATCATCCAAAAACTTATATTATTGATCCAAAGATTTGATACAGTAAATTACAATGGCGAAGAGGAAAAACTTGCATTACATTTTCAATGAGAGGTTTAGACTCCAAAAATTCACTTGCAAAAAGGGGAAGAAGGGAAGGTGAAAATTAAAATCATCCCGCATTAGAAAAATTCCCCTCTTTACAATTTATATAAGAAGATTTGCAAAGGAGGAAAGAGAAACTAGAATCCCAAAATGCTCCAAAATTCTCCAAAAAAATCATTGTTTAATCTTGTAATGAGTACCTTGTGATCTTCAAAATCTCCTTCTTCATTAATGGTTTCCTTGTGCTTGAAGCAATCTGATGTGATTGCTCTTCATGTCTAGCCTAGGACTTTTAGACTCATGATGCCCCTTACCTGTCACAAACCTTCGTTAATGGTCCCATACTTCTCCCTCTCTGAGCATCATGGCACTGTGGAGGTAAAAAGGTCAGTTGAGTAAGTTTTTGTTGATGCTTAAGAGGTGGAGGCTGAAAGGAATATTGTTTTTTAGTGTGTCCACCATGAGGAGGAGGCCATGATCCCCTCGATCTACTATCCTACAACTGTTGTATGTGACTGATCACTTTGTCACGCACCTGTTAAGTCTTCCCCCTAGTGTCCTCTATAATATAGGACTTCTCTATGGCCTCTGAAAGTGTCTATGGACACTGAATTTGTACTTCCCCACCCAAGTCTAAGTTAAGGCTCCTGATGAACCTGTGAACTCGTACCTAATCATCCTACATGTAGTCTACATACTGAAGTAGATCTAGAAACTATCCCCTATACTCTGATACTGTCATGGAGGCCTGATGTAGATCGTGAAACTCATCGATCCACTACTGAATGAATCTCTTGGAAATATATCTACTCCTGAAACGCTCCTTGAAGAGCTCCGAAGTAACTGTCTCTAAATCCACATGGATATTTTTCTTCTCGGTCCTCCACCATACTCTAGCTTTGTCTCTAATAATGTGGATGGAAACACGATATTTCATGTTGCTAGAACAAGGGCATAACTTAAAGCATCTACTCAAGCTAACTAACCATGCCTCAGCTTGAAATTCATCTATGTCTCAAGAAAAATGAAGTTAGGGTTAGCACACCGGTTTTACAGATAATATATCAAATCTAAGTATACATGAAAATAAAATCAGATATTCTACTAGGAGAAATACACAAAACAAGAGATATAAATCAACACCATATTTAATTTTGTTCAGCTAGTGTGGGCTACGTCCACCAAGAAACAAGACAATCTATTGTCCAAATCTTTAACAAGATATATAATGAATATTTAAAATCTTTCACACCTCTCATATGTACAGTACTTTGTTTCACTCAAGTTTTTTCTTCTTCTCCAAGAATTCTCTCTCTCACAATTATTCTCACAATAATCATCAAATTTTTAAAGTTTTTCTTAATTCTTACTTCTAAACCCTAGGTTTCATGCTTATATAGGAATATACAAACTTAGGGAAATTATCCATGTAATTACAATCAATAGATCTAATTCCCGTGAGTTAATAAAAACACTCATACATAGGTAACTGACGTCGGTTAGACCTAACCTATGTTAGTTCCTCCTTTCTTGACCGATGTCGTTCATAGGTGACTGATGTTGGTCCCTCAATAACCGATGTTGGTTACTATGTTTTCCAGAAAATTTCATATTTCATGTTAATCTGAAGTAATTGAGCTCCACAACTCAACAATCTCCCACATGGAGATTAATTACTAAACCATACCTTTATAGCGTCATTCTTATAGCCTTCCTTAGCTTTGTTTCTTCCTCTTCAAGTATCAAACTCAAAGACCAACAAAAGTGGAGTGTAGCTCCAACTTATCCTTTACTAAGTGATTTTTTAGCATATCTGTAGGGTTCCCAGTCCTCTGAATATTTTTTAGATTCAACTTCCCATCCTCCAATACCTATCGTATGAAGTGATACCTCAACTGAATGTGTTTCATTCTCGAATGAAACACTGATTTATTTTCCAAATGAATTCCACTCTGACTGTCACTGAACAATTTGCAATTATCTTTCTCATTTCCCAACTCTTCCATGAACATACTCATCCATATCATCTCCTTGCTAGGCTCTGTAGTAGATAAATCCACAACCTTCTACAATCTTGAAATCTAGCTAATTGTTGTCCCACCTACTATGAAAATATATCTAGTAGTTCTCCTCCTACCATCTAGATCTCCAACCATATCTAAAAAAACATAGCCACATAATGAAATATCTGAACCTCTGTGGCATAATTTCATGCTAGATGTCCCTCTCAAATACCTAAGTATCCATTAGACTGCCTTCCAATGCTCTTTACTTGAATTGTCCATATATCTACTCACAACTCCCACTACCCGTGAAATGTCCTGTCTTGTACAAACCATATCATACATGAGACTCCCAACTACTGAAGCATATGGTACTCATGTCATGTATTTGACCTCCTCATGTGATGAAGGACACTAATCTTTGCTTAATTTGAAATGTCATACCATAGGTGTACTAACAGGTTTTGCATTCTACATCTTGAACTTTTCTAACACCCTGTAAATATAATCCTATTGAGACAAATACAATTCCTTCTTGTTTATGTATATGTGTATTGACATGCCAAGGATTCATTTTGTAGATCCTAAATCCTTCATAAAAAATTTGTGAGATAGTTTTCTCTTAATTTCAACAATGTATTGCATACTAGATCCGGAATAAAAATATCATCCACATACAGTAAAAAAATAATATATCTCCCATTTCAGAACTTGAAATAAACACAATGACAAGATTCACATCTCCAGTAACCATGATATCATGTATAAAACTATCAAGCCTCGTGTACCATTTCCTTGGAGCTTTCTTGAGCCCATATAGGCTCTTTTTCAACCTACACACTAATTTCTCCTTACCCTTGACTTCATACCCAAACGGTTACTGCATATAAATCTCTTCATCCAAATCACCATGAAGGAAAGTCATCTTCACATCTAGTTACTCTAAATGAAAATCCTCTATTACAAATAAACTCAATAAAGTATGAATAGAAGTCATCTTAAGAACAGGAGAAAATATTTCACCAAAATCAATACATGTTTTCTATGAAAATCCCTTTACTACAAGCCTTTCCTTGTACCTTTTATGTCCACCCTATTTTTACTTGATCCTATAAATCCACTTATTCTGTATTTCCTCTTACCTACTAGAAAATTAACCAAATCCCAAGTCTAGTTCTGTTCTAAGGAGTCCATCTCCTCATCCATGCCATGCGCCCACTGCATGTGGGTTTCATCCTACATTGCTTCTTCAAAAATCTTTGGTTCACAATTATCAGTCAATATTAACTAAAATAGAGAAGGTGTAAATATTTATGGAGGTTTACTTACCCTTTTTGACCTTCTCACAGGTGTTTGGGGTACTCGAGGCTCATTCTGGACCTCATGGACATTTTTATCCAAATCTGTCAGTGAACGATGTCGGTCATCTATAACGGATTTCACTTCTGCTAATTGATGTTGGTTTATCTCTTCTGTAACCGATACTAATTCTTCTTACCAATTCTAGTCAGAGGTCTACAGATACTGGTTACTGTTTAACCCTGTCAATATTACTTTTAAATCTGAGAGTTCATTTTCATCCACAAACTTCTCAACTGGTTCATTTTTGGGTACTAAAATTTGATCCCTGTACATTCTCTTTTCATTCCATTCAATATCATGACTCCTAATAATTTTAGAATTCTCTAAATCCCAAAAACAAAATTCGAAATCACCAGATCCATAACTAATAAAATTGCATCTCTTGGATTTTGTATCCAATTTTTTCCTATTTTACTTATCAATATGAAAAAACGTTTCTGCACCAAAAAATTTAAGGAAAGAAAAATCTACCTCTTTTCTGGTCCAAGATTCCAATGGTATTCCTCCATATAGTGAACTTGAAGACCCATGGTTAATCAAATAAACCACTGTATCATCTTCTTCTGCCCAAAAATGCAAGGAAAAACTAGAATGTATCCTCATACTTCTAGCATGTTCCATGATTGTCTTGTTCATTTTCTCTGCAACACCATTCTCTTCTGGTGTTGTTAGAACCGTCATTTCTCTACATATCTCATTCACTGAACAATAATCATTGATATCCTTGCTACAATATTCACCACAATTGTGAGATATAAGGCACTTTAACCTTGAATTTGAATCATTCTCAATAAGATCTTTCCATCTTTTAAAATTTTCAAAAACATCATATTTAGGTTTAATAAAATAAACCCATACCTTTCTTATAACATCATCAATGAAAGTAACATAATACTAGGATCCTCCATGAGAAGCTACCTAAGATGGTCCCCACACATCTGATTGTACAAGCCCCAATTTAATCTCCTTCTTAGTTGCCCCAGCTTTGATAAATCTCACTCTCTTTTCCTTTCAAAAAAATAATGGTCACATAAATAGAGATATAAATCTTTCACATCTGATAACTTATCCTTAGCCTTTAAGATCTGCATTCCTTTTTGACTCATATGGCCCAAATAATTACGCCATATACATGCATCTGAATCTGAAGTAGATAATGTAGAAAATTAATTAGTAACACAAGTAGATAAATATAAGATTCCTACCTTATTACCTCTTGCCACAATAAAATCACTCTTGGTGAACTTCCAAGAGTCTCCTGTAAAAGTAATCATGTAACAAGCTTCACCTAGTTACCCTACAAAAATGATATTCCTTCTGAGGCTTGGCACATGCCTCACGTCTTTCAATACACATGTATTTCTATTTTGCAATTTTAGATGAAATTCCCCTTTACCAGTAATACTGTAAGCTTCATCATCACCCAAATAAACATGCCCAAAATTTCCCTAGACATAATTTATGAAATAACCCTTATTATGGTTTGCATGGAAAGAAGCTCCTGAATCTAAAACCCATGATTAAATTCTATTATCTAAAGAAATAATAAGATCATCTTGCATTACCTCTTTTACAACAAGATTTTCTTCTTTTCCTTTGTCTGGTTTTTAGTTCTCTTTATCCTTTGACCAACAATATTTCTTTGCATGTCTTTTCTTTCCACATTTCTAACAAGTAATTCTCTTACCTCTGGATTTAGATCTTCTATCCCTTGACTTTAATTTTCCATTACTCTTATTCTTGGATGTCTCCTTTTGCCTACATCTGCTTTCTACATTCAAAGCATTCCCAGATGATGATTCCTCTGTAATCTTCCTGTAAAATTTCTTCATTCAAGATTATACTAACCACATCATCAAACTTCAAAATATTATTATCAGATGTTATATTACTAACATCCATTACAAATTTATCTCAACTATCAGGCAAAGAACATAAGAATAAAAGTTCTTTCACTTCATCATCAAATGGTATATCAACTGATTTTAACTGATTTACAATAAATCGGAAATCATTCAAATGTCTAGATGCAGATCCACCTTCATTCATCTTAGAACTAAATAGTTTCTATATCAAATACACTTTATTTGAAGCACTAGGTTTTTCATATAAATTAGCAAGATATTTCATTAACCCTATCATAGAAGTCACTTCTATAATATTGGAAGCCATGAATGTTTCCAAGCTCAATATTATAGATCCCAGAGCCTTTCTGTCAATAATCTTTCATTCTTCATCAGTTATATTTGTAGGTCTAGACTTCTCATCCAACGGTAAATACAAATATCTTTGATACAAATAATCCTCAATCTGCATCTTCAATAATTGATAATTTTAGCCATCAAATTTCTCTACCTTGTATTTTTTTATTATACCATTGGTGTAGCTCCCATTTAATTAGAAAACCCTCTATGAGTAAATCTATTGACATAAAAAACCCTCAAACAAAGCTCTGATACCAGTTGTTTTGGTTAGCACACTGGTTGTATAGATAATATATAAGATCTAAGCATACACGCAAATAAAAGTGGATATTCTACCAGAATAAATACAAATCAACACCAGATTTAACATGGTTCACCTAGTGTGGGCTATGTCCACAAAGAAATAAGTCAATCTATTATCCAAAGCTTTCACAAGATATACAATGAATATTTACAATCTTCCACACCTCTTAGATGTACAATACTTTCTTTCACTCAAGATTTTTCTTCTTCTCCAAGAATTCTATCTCTCACAATTATTCTCACAATAATCATCAACTTTTTCAAGTTCTTATTAATTCTTACTTCTAAACTCTATCTTTCATATTTATATAGGCATATACAAGCTTAGGGCACTTATCCATGTAATTACAATCAATAGTTCTACTTTAAAACTAAAAATAGATCTAATTTTCATGATTTAATAAAAAAACTCATACACACGTAACCGACACCTATTAGACATAACCGATGTCGGTTCCTCCTTTCTTGATTGATGTCGTTCATAGGTGACAAATGTCATTCCCCCCATAAATGATTTGGTTACAATGTTTTCCAACAAGTTTCATATTGCATGTTAATCTGAATTAATTGAGCTCTACAAATTAACAAATGAGATGGGTGAAACTTCAATATCTCCCTAATGTGATCCGCTGCTGAAGATTGTTGACCTCTAGGTCTCTCTGCATGATCATCTCTCAACCTAGGGATCCTAGACCTGTCTTTGTGCCACATAGCTCTATCTTTATGCTCCCTAGGAGGTTTCTCATGCCTAACCAAATCAAGGTGGAATTTCTATTCCATATCCTCTGCAATGTGACGCAAAGGTGCAGGAACCTATACTGATGGTTCTCTATCATGTCTTCTAGGTCACCCTACTAAAGCTCCTCCATGTATAGTGGCATTATCATCCTTTAGTTTATGTAATATCTGAGGATAAATAGTTACTACTGCCTTATCTGGGGGTGGTAGGTCTAGGTCCACATGTATGAACCCCACGTCTGTTTTTCACCTCTTGTATAGACCAAGGCAAGAGCTAGTTTATAAACATATAAGTTGTTGTTTTTGTTTTCTAAAAAATATACACTTTTTAAAACACCATGTATATTTGTGTGTGCTAGGTTTAAAGTTGTGCTAGGTTTGTTTATTTATTTATTGATTTTTTTTTCTTTTCTAGTGTGCCCAGGGTCTAAGTGTTGAACCCACAGATTTGATACCAAGTGTAACACCCACAAGTTTTCACTCATGAAACCCAAAACCAAAAAAAGGTTATAATAGAAAAGCTATGGAATGAGTTTTTTAAAAGGAAGAAAAAGTGACAATAAGATTAATCTTTGGTTTCAAACGGTTGCCACAAAAGTTACTTAAATAATAATATAAAATAAAATAATTGATTTAATCTATGGTTAGGTTTAAAATATTTCATTCAATTAATCCTAAATAAATTTGAAACAAAGGTTCTTAAGGTCATGTAATAATTAAAATTAAAGTCCAAGTCCAACATAACCTTCTATTTACACCATGCTATTAAATTAATTTTTCCAAATATAAAAGGGGGGTCTAAATTATTAAGGAAGGGAGTTTATTTTAAATAAATCAAAACAAAACCAATAAATTATTTAAATTTCAAACCACACAAGTGGCCCCATTCAAAATAAGACCCATGTGAAAAAATGATATTTCCAACCAATCCCCACCTAACTCTTGTAGGAGACATTGGGCCATTGGATGAATCCAATCTAGGCCATTGGATGAAGGGATTTCAAATCAAACCTAAAACCTCTAAGGAAGGCTTTTATTTATTTCTTTCACTCATTTCTTCATTTTGGTTTTGCAAGTTAAGGGAAGATGGAAGAGGAGGAAGCCATAGGAGAGGGGGAAGAAAGCTTGGGGATGGATATACACATCCCAAATCCATATTAATTTATTTTTCTATTTATATTCTACCTTATTCAAGGGTTTGTAAATTTCATGATTTATTATAAGTTTGTTTCAATAAAAATACCCATTTGGGTATGTGGCTTTTGCTCAATAAAATCTTAAATTTTCTTTTTTTTGATAGTCTATTTGAATGGATTTGTCCAATAGATCTAGTTTTTATCTTTTTGTAATATATACACTTGTATTATTATCATTTATTTTTCTATAGATATATATATATATCTCCAAATGTATATATATGTATGTATGTATGTATATATATATATATATACATCTACCTATTTTATAAATAATAATAGACCTGAAAATAGCTCAACTTTCAATTCTTTAAAAATGGCTCATGTTCCCTTCCCTGTGCCTGTTTTGTGCCCTAACCCTAACTTCCTTTGTGAAGGATCTATTTCTTTCTAGTAGGAAGTGGGTGCTCGTGGGTGGCTTTCTTCGACTCTGAAATCATCCTCAGGTGGACCAAATGGTTGGGTTGGCCATCTTGGTGGGATTGTGTCTAGAAAAATCTCTGTTAAGAAGGTGGGTGATGATGGATGTGATGGGGTTCACGCGGCTTTGCATCTATGGGTATCATCTTCCTCCCTATCCAAGTTTGGCCTCCTTTTTCCTTCGAATCCTAGCCTAGGTGATGGTGTTTTGGGGAAGCATGAATGATCGGGCTCCCCTGTTATTTATCTCTACCCTGTTTCGACTTTGGCTTATCTGGCCCTATCTCCTCTAATTCAGTCTGGTGGTGTTGGGGAGGCTGCTAATGGTGTTTTTTTTGGTGCACCAGGTGAGGCCAAGGTTGGGGTTGGAGGAAGAGGTAGGGATGCTACCAATCCTAATATGGGTGGCTCTATTGGGGCTAAATCATTCCTGACTATAGCTAAAAGTAGGTGTAGGCCCACTTTTAAACCCATGGCCTATGCTAAATAGACACCTAAGGTTTCCTTCAGAGACGAAATCAAAGAGACTATTGAATATTTTCAAATGAGGGGCTTGATATGCACGTTCAGTAATGACTTCTCTGGGCTCCACGCTCTGTACAATTGGATGTTTGAACATTGGCACCCCCTCATTGAAGGTAAATTTAATATTTACTCTTCGGCTCATGGAATTTTTGTTGCATTTTTTTACAGTCCCTCCGATATGGAGATTATCTTTTGGAAAATTTGGGATTTCCATTCACATCTTCTTCTCATGAAACTTATTTTCCTTTAGTTTAATCCTTCAATTGAAACTTTTAATACCATACCAGTATGGATTTGGTTACCCTATATTCCCTTGCATTTCTGGAGCAAGGATTATTTCAGAACTATGGGTGACACATTGGGTAAATTCCTTGTTATTGATCCAAAAATTGACTCCTTTGATCACACCACTTTTTCCTTCATACTGGTGGATATGAACATCACTGCTGAGTTTCCATCCACGATGGAAATTTGTTTCAAGGACTCAATATGGATAAAAATGTATGAATGGTTCCCATTTAGATGCATACCTTGCTTTTCTCTGGGACATATGGATTCTGATTGTAAAATGGTTAAAAAACAAAATAATTGAAGGATATCTTGGTGGAAGTATTTTAATCTAGATAATATTGTTGTATATGGTCTTGAGGACGAGTTGGGAGAGAAGTTGTGTGAGTATGCCCCTCTACCCACTAGTTTGGCTAAGATTTAAAATCATATGGTGGGAAAGGGTGTGGCCTCTTCACCCCAATATTTGAGTCCTGAGTGTAATCTTCATACTTATAATAAGGAGGTTCATTAAATTTAGCTACCTATTCACCAAGATGAGAATGTGGATCCTAATGTAGGTGATGGTTGGAAGGTAGTGTACAACAAAAAGAAAGGAAAAGCTACAAGTTCTCCTACAAATATGAGCTTAAGGTCTCAAAGTGGGAAGTTCCAAGGTAGTTAGGGTTTCTCCTTATGGGTTTCTAACTCTCTTTGTCTTCATGTTTAGGGGCCCTTTTTCCATTGGGATTCCTCCTTTGGGGTTTTGGTTTTTTCTGTTTCTTCTTGTGGCTTGGTTGGGCCATCTTCCTTATTGGTTTTTCATTTGTGCCTTGGTGCCTACCCATCGGTTTGTACAGGGTCCCTGATCACTTCAAAATATCTTTTTTACACTATCTAATAAAAAAACCCACAAATAAATTAATATAGATTATATATATAATACATATGTATATATATATATATATATATATATATGTATATATTTAATGTTGTTTATTGAAGACATGGTCGCGGCCAAGGTGAATTAAACACAAACTGCTGATTTGTAAATTTTTTAATTAAGAAAAAAACACAAACTGCGGTTAGAGGTTTGGCCGTTTGCAAACCCAAAAAGGTGAATTAAAACAAATTTTGTAAAGGTTTTTAATTAGTTCGGTGGGGGCTTGGCCCCCACACATTGTTTGTTTTTTTATATAAGTTTTTGGGTTACGGGAGGGGGCATCACCCCCACCCCAACCCATATTAATATGGGTTGGGGTGGGGACGGTGCCCACTCCCCCAACACAATTTCCAATATTCAAAGCCCAAACCGGCTTTTAAACATGGCACCCCCAAAACAATAACGTAAGCCCAAACCGGCTTTTAAACATGGCACCCCAAAACAATAACACTCGTCTGATTTTGTCAAAAAAATATTTTATAATATAAGGGTTTATATGTATATATTTTTAATTATTAAAATTTTATATTACAAAATATAATCCCATCAATATATATATATAAATATTTATAATATTATATATATATACAAATTTAATAATAATATATATACAATTAGATATATATTTATTGTAAAATAATATGGATATTCTCATTATTATATTTGGTTAAATGATCGAAACAAGTCATGTTGACTATGGCAAAAAAAAAGACAAAAACAATAACAATTTCTAACTACTCATAGGAGAGTGACAAGTGAGCAACTAATAACATTACTTATTCATTTCAAACTAATTTTCAAGGAGGTGATATTATTATTATGCTGTTTTTATTCAAGGATTTCCATTAATTACTTCCTTTCTTTAAACTTGACTTAAATGCATTTCTATCTTGGTGTTTTCCATATATCCTTCATTCAAGCAACAAGATTAAATATTTCTTTTCCTCTATTACATTTAAATGAAAACCATTTCAAAAGGCAAGTGCAATATAACAAGATTCCTATTTCTTTTAAAACGAAGCCTATAAAAAGTTGAAATAATAAGATAACTCCAATTAAGAGAGATGCATTATCATTTCACTAATTTAAAATTTTCCACTTCACACAAAAATGTAAAACTTAGAAATTTCCTTTCACCAAAACTAGCACATTTGAAATTATGATTTTCTCAATCCACACTCCAATGAGATTCCACAAGATAAAAGGATTTCCAATATAATAACAAATTTCTTCCAAGTTTACAACCGTCAATAATCCACTCAAGTGGGGATAAATAACAATGAACAAATTACCACAAGGCTATCGACAAGCCAAATTTCAAGTCCTCAATATATATGTCCTCATCACAATGGTAACTCCAACTCTAGATTTCTTAAAATTCACAATGGGATCACAAAACAAGGAAGGGGGAGTAGGAAACACTCTCCTCCAAACCTTGAATCCATTAATAGGATAATCCATCCCCTTAATGGCCTCTGCGCCCCAACCAAATAACCATGAGGGGCACTGAGCAACAATAACAACTTTCAACAAAGTAGATTCACAACAAACATACATACAAGACATTCAACTCAACCAAGACAACATAATCAATAAGTTTGCACATTCACAACAATACAAAGGTTCGAAGATCAAACCAAATAGATAAAGTGTTATGGGATACCACCTCCTTATGCCTCCCAAGTGAAGTGAGATTTTTATCCTAATACCTCAAGTGCACAAAAATAATCACACAAAATCCTTATGTCTCCCTTCCAAGCATGCAACAAAACCATAATTTTGGTTTCACTCCCCATAGGTAAGACTCCCATTCACACTCCTACCAATTGCATGCCTCAAAAAACTCCCTTTTCCCTCCCCAATGGTCCCATAAACCCTTCTCCCACACCCAACTAAGGCCTACTACCAATCCAACACACAAACATCTTCACAAGACAAAACAAACGATTTAATAAGCACAACATTGCATGAAAATAAGAAAAATAACATAATGACAAAAGTGGAGATCCTATCTCTCTATAAATTTCCAATAAAATTCCACAATCCTCTTCCAATCCAAGCTAAGAAGTTTCCAAACACTCCCAAAAGGCTCAAACTTCAAAAGTGCACAAGAAGAGAAAAGGGCAAGTAACCCCCCTTCCAATCAAAAATCACCAATAAATAGAAAAGGAATGTGAGGATGATGAGGCAACTCCATGTAGGATTCCACTTCATCATTCCTCCATCCCCACACTCAATTAAACAAACCAAGACTAAGAAAAATCTATAAAAATACAAGGACTATGACAACCCACATGGATCAAAATTTGCACACCATGCTTTCAAGGGGATAATAAATTGGGATAGAAAGAAAGTGAAATATTTTTCCTTCTTTTACACTAAAAAATGGACAAATAAGTCAAAAATAATCTTCCCAACTCATAGGTAGGGTTCTTGGGTAAATTTAAGAGGCATGGGACAAGCCTTGCTTTTCCCACAAGTCTTCAAAAAAGCCCCCCAAGTAAAAATCCGAATTTTGAACTTGGGGTGGAGTAAAACACTCCCAAATCAACATAAATTTTACTTACACAAGGACTACCAAATCTCATCATAACTATTTGTCACATCCTTAATTAGGTTAACCAAAATAAGAAGGGTTAAGTTTAATTAACACACATTTACAACATGCTAATAAAGTGACAAAATTTCTAAATTTTAAATACACAAAACATAAACAAAGCTCGAAAAAAAAATTAAAGAAAGGGAACACAATTCACCCCATTTCCACATATGTGAAATCACCCACCCATGGGAGACTTCAGAAACAAACATGCAAAACACACCCTAAACAACATTACACAAGTTGTCAAATTTGACCTCATTGCTCAACACCCGACATCCTTCCATGGTTGGTTCCCTATCCCCTTCAATGTATGTGATAAAATTATTGCACACAACAAAATACCTCCCTGGACTTTTGAACATATTAACAATATCGAGAAAATATACATATAAAATATATATTCATCATTTGACATTATCAAATTCTATTATCCATCAATATATCAAAATTTAACCCTAACATCCATGAGATTACAATTATACTCCAACATACCAAAACTTAACATGTCAGTATAAAATCCACATCATTAAAATCAACATATATCAAACCGTCTAACATCACTATCTAGTGCATTATAATAAAACATAAACATCATAATGTCAATAATATAAATATCAGTATAATCTATCTTCTATTGAATCAATGTATCAAAATCAAAATGTCTTAACATAATTCCAACAGTATATATATCTAGATGAAACAATGTCGAAGAGGAGTGGGCACTACACTCCTACCTGGGCCTTCTTCATATTTTTATCAGTTTACCACATTGATTTATCCTACTCCTAGTACCATGTTCCCTCCCAGAAATCCATCACTCATACATTTATAGGATCCAAATAATCCATCTTTTTTATGTTTTTGGTATCAACCTTTTTCTCTTTTAGAGTCCCCTCGACTAAAATAGGGGCCTTTGAAAGGCCTCTATTTCAGTAATGCATGCCAAAATAAGGAAAGTGGAAGGGTTTACAATTTATTCCAAACCCACCTTAGCCATGTTATTATTATCCTTCCCAGCAACTATTTTAGGATCCTAATTTTCTCCTTTCTCTAAAATCTTGTCACCACTTATCAGGAGCAACTTACGTGAGGTCGCACCTATTTAGATTTGGTTGAGCTATATAACATATATTTTAGGAATCCCCTCTGTGGTAGAAACCCCCCATGAATGGAACATGAAGTCAAGGGAAATACCTAAATCTATCTCCTTGGAATCAGTGCCTTCTCCACATCAAACGAACTAGACATAGAGGAATCTGCCACAAGCTGAAATGGGAAATCCCCATCTGCCAAACTTGAGGTCACGTCTACTCCACCGATACCCATTCACTCTTCCATCAATTGAGGAAATACCAGATTCTGGTTGATAGATTTAACCTTGAGGACAAGCAACATTTAGGGTACAACAGTCCCTCCTCTTTATGGGAAATGTTCCTTTATTGAACACACAACAAATAATAAAATCTACTTATTTACAAATATACAAACTATCAATATTTCAATGAGGATTTTTATGCTCTATATATCTTCATCTCATAATGTTTTCAACACAGAAAAGAAGAAAGTAGAAGACTTAATATTAAGAAAATGAAGAAAGCAACACTTTAAGACATATAGGTTTCAAAATGATATCCTACTTATGCATGCAAGAGTGACAAGATTAGAATCATACACACCTAAATACAAGAAATACATGTGATAGACACAAATGTTTACACACAACATCAACTGAAGGACACAAAGTTCTATTCAAATATATATAAGTTCACATGGATTAAGTAGAAAGCAGAAATAGATAGAACACAATAAAAGATATAACTTATTATGTATTGATTACTAATTCAGTACTTTTTACATCCAAGACATCCAAAATATGACACCTCCAAATGGAAATAAAATATCCTTAGATAGCCTCATGGAAGGTTACACAAGAATCATTTCAGTTTCCGTTCTTTTAATCAAAATATTAACATCTAATTAATCATTATAAGATCAGTTTGTCTTTTACTACATATTTTATGGCTAGAAAGAAAATAGACACCTTAATTAGATATTTTAATTAAAATAAGAAACTAAGACCTAGGAGCTGGGAAACACATAGGAGTATTTGTAGCACTCTTTTCCTTAAGTACTTGGTTTCTGAATCTCTTTAATGCTCCATCGATTTCCATGCCTCAAGGGATTGTGGTATTTGCACTCGAATGAGTCAAGCTAACTAAGCATTTTTCCATTTCTTTCTCAAATTATGTAGTCTCTAGAAACTCCTTATAGGCCTTAGTGATGGTTTCATGAAGTGTACAAATTTCCATTATTTTATCCTTAGACATAGTGTCTTGTTTAAACCAATCTTCTTTAACAAATGTCCTGAACTGGTACTTAATCTATTTGACTATGAACCTATCCCATGAATTCTCCTTGAAGATTTGGACGTGAATATCCTTAAAGGCAGATACAAGACAAGCTTTAAACTCTTCTCCCTTATATAACATATATTTTTGAGTTCACCAATGGCTTCCTCAAGGAATTTTATTTTCCAATCAATGTTGAAGACCCACTGCTTAAAAAAATTAAAATTTTCATTGTCAAATACTTTATTTCACAAAATAACCTGCACATTTGTGTCACTCATTAGACGTAGATTTTTAATGCATTCACTCCACAATTTCAATTCTCTATCTAAACCACTAAATGTTTTAGAAAATTTAAGTTATATCACAGTGAATTTATCATATGATTTGTGTGCTTCCTCGATGAAGTTTAATCCCATGACTATCATATCATCAAATAAGGCTTACATTTCCTTCTCATACGTACCATGCTTATGGATGTCTTTGATAGCTTTAATTTGATCATCAATCAGGACAACAGGTGGTGGGATTGAGGCTAGTGGAATTGGATCAAGTACCTTCTCTTCTAATATTAGGGTCTAGATGAAAGTAGAAAATATTTTATTTTGTTCCTCCAGCTGATCCTTTGTTTTCTTACCTCTCTCAATTCTTTAAATTACTCTTGACACTGTCTCCTTAAAATTGTGTACTTCACTCTCAGATGTAGATTATTTGAGAGGAATTATTTTCAATTCCAAATCAATTACCAACAGGTCTCTTTCATCCTTTTCAAGTTTATGGTTTTCTATCCCCATGAATTGTTGGCATTGAGAGTCAGATACTAACCTCGATATGAGTTTAGCCCTCTTTGTAGATGGGGGAGAAGTAGTACCTAGAAGAGCTACCACAACATCAAACTTAGGAGAAAAAATATGAGATGTTCATTTTATTTTATTTCTTTCCACAAACGGTTATACTCAAGAAAAACAATAACTAGAATTAGACCGAACAATGGGACCAAGTGAAAGTGTAACCATTTCACTCAAATTTTTTACAACACATACTTCCAACATAGATGTTTCAATTTGGGAGGTAGGTACTTCCTTGATAGGAAATCCTTTGGAAGATTATTCTAAGACCCCCATTTCTTCTGCCTCTGAATCCCGATCCTTCAATTGATTCTTTTCTTCTTCTTATTTCTCCCTATTAATTCCTTCAAGATTACCCTCCTCTTGTTTTTCTTCTTCTTTCTCCTCACTATTATCATCAAAGAGATCTATAACTTGTTTTACTTTAGGTAATGATTCCAATTTATTTGAAGAAGATAAATTTTCACTGTATTGAATTACTTTCTCCATCCTTTCATCTTTATTAGCCTTTCCTTTCTTCATGTATAGCAAAGTTGAAGCTTCAAGTGGAGAGGGATCAAAGTGTACATGTGTGTCAGGGGTCACAACAGACATTTCCTTCTGAGGAGTGGAGGATTCCTAGGAGAAATACCTTTACTTACCTTCTCTAAACATCATTATTTTCCTATTAAACCAAAGTTTGGTTCTCACCAAGAAAAGGTTTATGCATTATTTCAAATCATCCCTTTCCTTAACAAACCAATGAAAAAATTCAATAGGAATGTGTCTGATAGACCTCTCATATTCAAGGTACTGTAGCTCCTGATCATCATCTTTTAGTCCATCTGGTATCTTGTACACATAAAAATATATGATTTGGTGAAGAAACAATCTTCCATATTACCTTCTTCTGGCTTCATAATCATCAGAATAGTCAACCCAATAGTATTCACTATCAGTAAGATGATGAAATCCCTTCATATCAAAGCAAGTTTTGATGCATAATCATAGCACCCATGAATGTCTGTAACTCGATAGGTTGAAACTGTCAGTGTGATTACATAACATGGAGCTTTTCCCAAAGTTTGGGACTTTGCGATAGTGAAAGATCTCTGGATGAAGTTTGGGTCCTATTCCTCTTTTCTGATGAACACATTTTAGTTTTAGAGGATCTAATATAAAATATAATCTAACTTTCAAAAGATACATGGTTAAGAATATTATGATAAATTAAACCTAAACTAACAGAGGTGATACACCAAAGGAATGTTGAATAATATTCCTTGCATGGAAATGAATGTTAAACAATATTGAAGAGGATGAACATCAACACAGATCAGTTTCTTATCACCAATTCATTCACCATTAAAAACAAACCATCAAATTTGCAACTCAATAACCATACACAGATACCCAAGATTGCAATGAGAGATTAGATAAAAGCAATGAACATAAGAGATAGTTGAAATCATACACAAACTTAGATTATTGATCCAAATATTTTCTACATTACATTACAATGGAAAAGAGGAAAAAATTTAATTACATATTGAATGGGAGATTTAGACTCCAAAAATTCACTTGCAGAAAGGGGAAGAAGGGAAAGTGCAAAGTAAAATTATCTAGCATTAGAACAATGCCCCTCTTTACAATTTATAGAAGAAGATTTGCAGAGAAGAGAGAAAATATAATCCCAAAATGCTCCAAAATTATACAAAAATTCATTGTTTAATCTTGTAATGAGTGCCTTGTGATCTTCAAAATATCCTTCTTCATTAATGGTTGCCTTGTGCTTGAAGCAATCTGTTGTGATTTCTCTGCATGTCTAGTCTAGGCCATGTAGACTCATGATGCCCCTTACCTGTCACCAACCTTCATTGATGGTTTTACCTATAACTTCATATATACCATTTTGGAGGTTCAAAACACCTGAAATCCAAAATTTTATGATCCCAAACTGTGGATCCCGATATCACTTTTCATTGACTATAATTTTCCAAGAAATGATGAAGTACATTAGAAGATATGTTTTCTTTTCCTTGGATGTTGACTGATATTTTAACTTCAACTTCTTCCTTCAATGGCGTAATGTATTTATTTGCTTGAATAACTTAGGATCATGTGATCTTTCCAAAAGTTCCTTTCTTTTGCAAATTTGAGCTCCCGGTCAAAAGTTATGGCCATCTAAAGGTCAAGGTGTCATTCTAAAAAATTGTGAATTGTTGATCTTCCTTCTTCGGATTCTAAAATTCATGTGACCTTTGTGAAATCCAAAAATTCATACTTTCAGAAATTTTGATTTTTCGAGGTTTGATTTACTGTTTATTTTCTTGGGCGTGTGAAAACTCTGAAACTCCGAAACCCTGAAGTACAAAATTCAGAATTTGGGTTTCAAAATTTTTTCCTTTAGGAACCATGGTATTGTTCATCTGTGAAAATTTCCTTGAGAGTTCTGAAACCCAAACCTCAGAAACCCTGATGTCCAAATTTTTTTTTTTCAGGTTTCAGACATTATTCTCTTCAGACTTCTCACAACTTCAACCCTGAAACAAAAATCCAAAGCCAAAACCTCTGAAACCCTGAAATCGGGACCTTTGAAAATCCAAAATTATCACCGCGTTGACTCCGAAATCAAAACCATTTCCAAATTCGGACTTCTACGATTTCAGGATTTTCTCTCTCTTTTTCTAACCATTCATTTCCTATCTCTGAAAATTCAAAACCTGAAAGTTAAAAATTCAGACTTTCAGGGTTTTGTACATTTTCCTTTTCGGGCCTGAAGGCACTTTTCACCTACCCGTGCTCACCTATATCTTTAAAACTCCAAAATCCCAAATTCTAAAATTCAGACTTCATGGTTTTTTGAATTTGTTATTTCCTTTTTTCCCTGCTTTTTCTTCTAAATGCCGAATGCTCGAATTTAGAAAACTTTGGGCTTGGGATTCCATTATTTTCTCTCGATCTCTGATCTCCTTTGATGTTCCCTTAGCCATTCCTTTTTTGATCCCACCTAAAACATGACTGTTCAATCCTAAAACACAAGCTCCTATGGCTGAAGGAATCCCTCCATCTTCTCAATGTGCGAGGTCATGTTGTTCGATTTTACCTGAGGAACAAAATTGGATAACAACAAGTCCTTGGTTTGAAATAATGAAGAGTGAGGGGAGAAATTGTTTTGTCCACATTTTTGGAATCCAAAGTAGTAATCCAAGTATAGTTACCAAATATGATTGGAAAATGGATTCCTTACAATCTTCTTGTTGTTGTAAGATTTGTGAAGCTTATCCAACTGCCTGTAGATTTCAACTAGGGCTATTTTTTCACTACAATACATAGTGATTTTCATTGTTGTTCCCTCAAATCCAACCAACTGTATGTAATAAAATTTCTTGAATTGAATATAATAACTTCCATATACATCAATCAATTATTTAGCCTCCTTCGAGAATATCTAAGTTATGTTTTTCTCCAATGATCTAACAATATACATAGTGAAGGCATCATTCACCCTTCTGAAATGGTGATTACTAATCTTCAAAGTCAATTATGGACAATACTCATAAAAGGAACATCTTTTTATGTTTTAATCAAAAGAGAACCCCAACCATTCCCTGCATGTAACAATAGATTACATCAAATAGGAATTCATATAGAAATTCTTATTCCTTTGAACATTGACCAGTTTTTCAGTAAGGCTATCATAGATTATCTCTCCCCAATTCAGTATTTGTTTACCTTCACATACGATGTTGATAACAACACACATATCTCATTGGTCAAGGGGAATTTCCCATTATCCTATCAAGGAGGGTGATGAAATCTGATATCTCTTCCTTGAATTGAATCCTATACATATTTTTTGGCAGTCTTCAGGATCCTTTCATTGTGTTTTTGAACCAAGACTTGGCCACCTTGCTTTGATACTGTTCACTTTTGTGATAAAAAAGAATCTGGGCCTGAGATTTGGTGAGAGAGTTTGAATCTTTCATTACTAGAATTATTAAGGAGGTACTAATAAAACTAGCATCCAGTCAAGTAACTACCTTCCCATGAGGATCAATGATCTCTTTTATATCTGGTTCGAAGCAAGAGCCACATGCTAACACAATGTCAGCGCATTGAACAAAAACTGGAAAACCCCTCGCATTAGAAATTCAACTTTCTTTGATTAATTGAACAATGGGAGTAGGGTTATTGCAATCAATCCTTTCCCAAAAATCATCCAAGTCAAGGTGTTGAGCATCACTATATCCTATCTCGGGTATGGTCGTTTCCAATGAAGATAGATTTTCGTGTCCTTTGTAATGGATCTTCATAGTGAAGAACAACCTGCTAGAGAGAATATAGTGGAGAATAGGCTCATGTTGAAAGGGAAGAAAGACCCTATAATGGAATTATTGATCCTATGAACTTTTCTATCGACAATTCGTAACCTCTGTTGAAAAACATTGCACCTATAGGTTTTTAAAAACAATAGAAAAAGGACCTTACCACGGCTACAAAAATGAAGAGATTCAATGGAACACAAAATAGAAGAAAATGTATGGATAATGGTAAAAATAAATGGTTACCCTAGGTATTTATAAACACTCCACTTTGAGTAGGTCGGTGGGGGGAATTGAATGTGAAAATTAATGCACTGCACTGACTCAAGACAGTGGAATACAGATATAGCAGAGAAAATGTGCACAACTGGCCCGCGCGATACTGGGACACTTGGGATGGAAAAATCCAAAAATCCCATGGTTAATGGGGTGAGGAAAAAATGGGCTTGTAGGGAAATGGAGGCTAGGAAGCTCCAAGAACATGCGGGATGAAAAAAGTTGAAATGTCCGTAATACATTCAAATCGGGTAAGCTGGAAGAAACTCACACAGTTGGCCCTTGGGACATTTGGATGTGAGTTATCTGCAAAGTTGAAGTAACGAAAAAATAAAGGGAAGTACTTCAATGTGGGAAAGGTGGGGAATCGACGAATTGGGAGCTCGATGGAACATGGGACATAAGGAGCATCAAAACTCAAAATTCCCACAAAAGAAAGGGAAATCCTAAAAAAACCAATGCTCAAAAAATTAATAATTATTAGTAAAAAACTCTACCATCACAGACCTTCACAAGGACATTCAAAAATACATATTACCCAAAAACAATTTAAAAACTAAGAAAGAAATACACAATTTCTAGGAAAGTAGGTGAGATTCCTTTCTTATGTAAATCTCAGCTCCCAGTCAAAAGTTATGGCCATCTAAAAATTGGGGTGCCAGAATGCACTAATGGTGAGTAGTTGACCTTCTCCTTTCGGATTCTGAAATTGCCTTGCAACCTCTGAAATCTGAAATTTCAGAATTTTGGGAATCTTGACTTCAGAGGTTGATGTTATTGTTCATCCGTTTGAGGGCATGATAACTCTGAAACTATGAAACCTTGAAGTCTAAAATACGGACTTCGGGTTTTAGACTCTGAGTTGTTACCTTTTATTTTTTGGGCTCTAAAATTCTAAAACCCCGAAGTCCAAAATTTGGACTTCAGGTTTCAGACCTTTTCCCTTTCAGACCTCTCACTATCTAAATGCCAAAACAAACCTTTGAAACTAGGACCTCCAAAACTCCAAAATTGTTACCTCCCAAAGTTTGAAACTGGGACCTCCCAAATTCTAAAATTTCCACCACGTTGACCCCAAAATTGGTGTTGAACTATGAAATTATGAGCCCTTTTGGACTTTATAATTTCAAGCTTTCATGCTTTGGCTCACGTTTTTGCGTTGTTCTAAGTGAAGACCTTGAAACTCCGAAACCCTGAACCTCTGAAACCTTGAAGTCTAAAATTTAGACCTCGGGTTTTGGAATCTGCCAACACCGTTAACCTCAAAAGGGAAATTGACCCTGAAAATCCTCAAGTCCTTTCGGACTTTAGAGTTGTTTTTTGGTCCTTTTTCTTGTTTTTTCCTTGTGTGTCCAAAAAAAATGGACTTTAGAGTCCCCATTTTTCTCTTAGCTCGATTTCAGGCCTGGGTTCTATCTCCGTCAACTTCACCATGGCTGAGTTGAATCTGATTTTTTTGACTTCATTCAAGTTGGCTCATCATGTGATCTCCATGCCAACCTCATGGCTCGGCTTCCGCAAACACCTGCGATCCCAATATGTAGGCTCAGTCAATGAGACATTCTTCCATTTCTTTCCTCCCACATCATTTTTTATGTGAGCTCACTCTTCTCACCGTGTCTTCAGCTTGGATGAGTTCCTTTTCTATGCCAACCGAGCTGACCCTTAATCCCTCCTACAAACTGGTGCTCTTTACTCTTTTGACATCGAGCTTTTACTGAGGACCCTATTAGGAAATTTTTCCCATGGGAGAAAAAATTGTCAACAGTATCCCAGTTAGTAATAGAAATGACCAAAAGATCATATAACCAGTCTGCAACATTGTCATCGAGTGTTTCTACAAAGATTCAGATAGAGACATCTTCATGCTCATCTCCAAAAACTCCCCAAGCCACTATAAATGCAGTAATGGTTTCATCTAAGTGTACCTTCAAGTCTCCTTTGAATCTAGGAAAATTCTTCCTATTCCCTTTTAGGAGATCATGCAATGGTTGAGCAAGAGCCAAAGGTCCAACCTATTGTCTCAAAGGTAGAGGTGTTTCCATTCTTTGAAAAATGGTTTTTAAAGGGACTGTAACTCCAGCCAACACCAAATATTGGATGTTAAGGTTTGATTGTGTTTGAAAATCAACGTTCTCTATGACTCTACTCTTATTTAGAGGATTTCTTATGGATCTTGTTCTTCTCTTCCTTCTTTCTAGAGTGATAATGAAGCCTTGTTGTTCCAGTAACTGAAAATATGGATCTTCAATACCATGTTCTCTTTGGCCTTGTGTATATCTTCTATCTTCCAGTGTGTTGTTGTTGTTGGTGTGATTGAATTTTTTTAGGTGGGATGCACAAAATGTGCCCCACTGTGGGTGAAAAAAAAAATTGGTTGTTGGATTTAACCTTGACGACAAGCAATGGTTAGGGAATAACAGTCCCTCATCCTTATGGGAGAGGTTCCCTTATTGGACACACAAAAAATAAGCAAATCTACTTATTTACAAATGAACAAACTATCAATATTTCAATGAGGATTTTGATGCTTTGGATATCTTCATATCATAATATTTTCAATACATAAGAGAAGAAAGTAGAAGACTTAATCTTAAGAAAATGAAGAAAGTAGCACTTTCAGACATATAGGCTACAGAATGATATCCTACTTATGCATGCAAGAGTGACAAGATTATAATTATATACACCCGAATACATGACATATATACAATAGACAAAAATTTCTAAGCACAACATCAAATGAAGGACATAGAGTTCTATTTAGATACATATAACTTCACATGGATCGGGTAGAAAGCAGAAATAGATAGAACATAATAAAAGATAGAACTTCTTCTATATTGATTACCAATTTAATACAGTTTACATCCAAGACATCCAAAACTTGACCCCTCCAAATGACAAGAAAATATCTGTAGATAGCCTCATGGATGGTTACAAAAGAGTCTTGTTAGTTTCCCTTCTTTTAATCAAAATATTAATATCCAATTAAGCATTATAACATCAGTTTTTATTTTACTTACATATTATATGGCTAGAAATAAAATATCCACCATAATTAGATATTTTAATTAAAATAAGAAACTAAGAACTAGGATCTGGGACACATGGAGAAGTGTTTCTAGCACTCTTCACCTTAAGTAATTAGTTTATGAATCTCTTTACTGATCCAAAGATGTCCATTCCTCGAGGGATGGTGGTATCTATAGTTGCATGAGTCCATCTTCTTAAGCATTTCTCCATTTCTTTCTCGAATTATGCATTCTCTAGAAACTCCTTATTGGCCTTAGTAATGGATTCTTGAAGTGTACATATTTCCCTCATTTTATCCTTAGACATAACATCTTGTTTAAAAAATAATTCTTTAACAAATTTCCTCAACTAGCACTTAATCTCTTAGACTATGAACCTATCCCTTGAATTCTCCTTCAAGAGTTGGAAGTGAATATCCTTAAAGGCATATATAACACAGGATTTAAAATATTCTCCCTTCTACAACATATTCCTAAGTTCACCAATGGCTTCCTTTAGGAATTTTATTTTCCAATGAAATTTGAAGACCCAATGCTTAGAAAAATTAAACTTTGCATTGTCAAATACTTTATTTTCCAAAATAACCTGCACATTTGTGTCACTCCTTAGTTGCAGATATTGAATGCATTCACTACACAATTTAAATTATCTATCTAAACCACTGAATGCTGTAGTAAATTTCAGTTGTATCACAATGAATTTATCATATGACTTGTGTGCTTCCTTGATGAAGTTTAATCCTGTGACTATAATATCATCAACCAAGGATTTCATTGCCTTCCCATGGGTAGCATGCTTATGGATGTCTTTAATATCTTGAATTTCATTGTTAGTCAAGACAACAGGTGGTGGGATTGAGGATAATTTAATTGGATTAAGTACCTTTTCTTCTGCTAATAGGGACCTAATAAAAATTGAAAGGATTTGGTTTTGTTCCTCCAGACGGTCATGTGTTTGCTTTCCTCTCTCAAATATTTCAATTACTCTTGACATTGTTTCCTTGAAATTGTGCACTTCAATCTTAGGTGTAGATTCTCCAAGGGGAATTATTGTCAATTCTAAATCACTTACCAATAGGTCTCTTTCATCCTTGTCAAGCTTGGGCTTAACAATCTCCATGAATTGTTGTCCTTGAGAGTCAGATACTAACCTGGATGTGATTTTAACCTTATTTGTAGATGGGGGAAGAGTATTACCTAGAAGAGCTACCATAGCATTGAACTTGGGAGCAACAATATGAGATGTGGATTTTATTTTATTGTTTTCCACTAACAGTTGTACCAAAAAAAAAGAAGAACTATAAGAAGAGGGAACAATAGGACCAAGTGCAAGTGTGCCCATTATACTAAAATTTTCTACAACAGATACTTCTAACACAAATTTTTCAATTTGGGAGATAGGTACTTCCTTGATAGGAAATCCTTTGGAAGAGTATTCTAAGACCCCCATTTCTTCAGCCTCTAAAGCTTGATCCTTTAGTTGATCCTCTGTTTCTAATTCTTTCTCCCTATTACTTCATTCAAGATTACCCTCCTCTTGTTTTTCTTAATATTTCTCCTCACTGTCATCATCATAGAGATCTATAACTAGTTCAACTTTAGGTACTGCTTCCAATTTCTTTTAAGAAGGCATATTTAAAATTTCTTAAATTAATTCCTCCATCCTTTCATATTTCTTATCCTTTTGTAGACACTAAAATTAGATCACACTCCCCTTTTGTCCCTCGACAAATAAGAACCCTTTATTACATTTACCTAGCCATGACCCCCTTCACCCCACTATATTAATTTAATTAAATTAAATTAAATTAATGCATTATCAATCACTATATTTATTATTTAAATATCTTATTTAAAATAATAGCTACACATAAAATTCACACTTACACACCTCACTAAGCCAGCTCAACGTTAAGACCTACTCATAGCAAGTTCCCATAACTAACTAAGACTTACCCCAAAACCTAAAAATCAATGCCTATATTCCCTCTAACCACATTCCCACATGCTCACAAGAAGTTTCGAGTCTAATCCATGTGGGATAACGACATGAGATCTAAGAAAATCATGAGGATCACCCTAAGTTTATTAAATCTAGAAAATCCCGCCTTGACTGACGTCGGTTACCCCCTAATTGTCACCAGATTAAGACAGACCACCGTTAGATACCTCCTTTTAACCCCTAAACAACCTTATTCTGAAGCTGGGAATTTGGAAGTTGGAAGTTGGAAGCAAGAAATTTGATGAGAAATAACACATATCAGAGAGAAAAAACATCTTCAGAGAGCCAAATTCTAGCGAAAATTCACATCCAAGGAAGGAGATTAAGTATCTTCCCTTGCATAGCCATCTTAACCATGGTCTGATCTATCCAAGCAAAGAGGAGTGTGCATGTAGCCCATACAGAAGCTTTTCTCCAGTTGGTGATCACTTGCAGCCTTTAAATGCATCATCAACACCTCTATCCTTTATACATATACCTTCAAGAAATGAAATCCAAGTAAGTATAACGTCATACTTCTGTGGTTTATCTCACTTCACCATTATTGTATCACCCATTGTTTATCTTGCTCTCTATTGACCTTCTCCAAAATTTTCACCTCTGTATACTCATTGAAATCTTGCAAAAGCCTACTCCAGCCACCAAATACCTCATCTTGACTAACAAAAATCATTTTGTGTAATCACAAAGGAGAGCAAAACCCTATTTTCTGACATTTCCAAATCTCACAAGTAACCGGCACCGGTTATACCTAATCATGGTTGGTCACCCCTGACCAAGACGCCGGTCTATATGTTTTTCCCACACAGCCTTAAACAAAGACCTACTCACCTAATTTTACCTCACCCTCACTCACCTATGACCTACATGAGACCTTTATCAAAATTACAAAGACCTGGAACCAATCATTTGACCTTTTGATTCTATTCTAGCTTAGGCCTATTGGACTAGATCTATTTTCTTGTTGTGTTTTTAAGTGAGATACTTAAATCATTTTTAAATAACAATAAGATTTACTTTCTTTACAACATTAATTTGTTTAAAACATTGGAATGATAGCCATCTAGGAAGTATCATACTTCCCAGATCTAGCTCACGCTAGCTAGTTCACTTCCCACATTGTTTAATTCCTTTTGGTGGTCTTGTTTTCATTACAGGTAGTTCCTCCTAGCCAAAAGGAAGATCTCATGATCAGTTGTGGATTCGGAAAGTCATACACGTGTGCAACAACCCATCAACCAACATTTTTAACAGGTATTCCTCCTATGCCTGTTACCCTATCTATTTCATCAACACTTCAAAGAAACAATCTAAGAAAAAGGTGAAACATTTTGGCACACCCGGTGGGACCCATCTGGGGTTCCTTGCATTTCATTCATTCCTAGGAAAAAATTGTGTGTTTGTTTCCCTTCTAAAAAGTGTACACACTAATTTTCTTCCCTGGTAATCCACATCTCCTTTCTATTTTCTCTAAAGGAAACTTTTCTTTTGGTGTAATTAAAAAGAATCATTTCTTCATGTTTTCTGCATTCTAGTGAAAGAGCATCCCTCTTCCTCTTCATCTTATTGTGTCATCCAATTTCACATTTTTGATTTGGGTTTTAAAATCATTGCATTTCATTCTGATTTTCTGCATTAGCTCACATTAATTGAGGGCAACCTATATACACTGGAAGTCATTACCAGCTGATGGTTGACAAAACGAATCGTAGAAAAGCACTTATATCCTTTTCTCTTTCTCTGAGTCTTACCAAACCACACAAAAATTCAAAATACATACATTCTTAAACAACATCTTACCTGGAAGAAGTTGTAGGTGATCACACGATCACGACATAGTGGGCACCTAGCTCACTGCTCTGTCGAGTCATACTTCAGAGCGAAGCCCACCCCCACCATAACATACCTGAAACCTCACCCTTTAGATCTCCTTCTTTGTAGGAAGCCATCCTCACCAAAAACTCTATTTCACAATTCATGTGTCAGTCCCTAAATAGCATAAGCTAAACAAACATAATAGAAAGGGCACTCCTAGGATCATATTTTCTTAGTGTTTCTACTTGGCTTGTGTTTTTGAGGTGAAAGATCACGTTCATCACTTTTTTTGTTCATCCTTGCATGCTCCTCATCATAGCTGGTGTATTCCGGCTTCACCTAAGTGTGCTTGGGCCATATCATCATCATTTCTCAGAATTCTGGGTCTGATTCTACATCAAATTTAATTCACAACCACTTTCTTTCATCACTGTTTCAATTTCACAGTAACCGTCATCGGTTACCTCTGACCACCATCGGTTATACCCAACCGATGTCGGTTCCAGGTCCTTTTGCTAACCTACTCAAAAGGACATTTTCACTTCAATTTCTTCCACTTTCCACAGTCTCTGTCACTATCATTTTTCCCATTGACGTTTTACACATCCCCAGATTTAACATACTTATAAGATTTTTCCTTCTGCCTCACTGTTTACTCACTTTCCATTTTCTATAGTGACCGGTACAATGGTTACCCTGGACTCGATGTCAGTTTTCCCTAACTAGCATCGGTTAGCCTGTTTCACATTCCACCCACCATTTGTTACTTCATCCATTTTTTATCACCAGATTCACCTATTCATGTTGTTCTCTGTATCATTTACAGAGAAGGCATCCCTACCTGATCAATACTGGTTCACATGGTGCTGACCGAAGACAAGCAAGCACCCTCATGTTCCACGCCAGTTGCCAACCACTCCCACCTAGTCCTTGACCACCTTCTATTTTATCACCAGCCATGGATCCCATCCAACCTACCACTATCGCTACCAGAGATGAGGAGTTCACACGAATCCTTGACAAGAACCCTACCGCCTTGCAGTTTTACCTTTCCCACTCATCCACCTGAGACGCCTCGGGTCAGTTGATATACGGCATGCCCATATCTATCCCCCCGACTCTCGTACCTACTTCCTACATTAGCTCCATCTGGTTCCATGTTTCCTGCATCCACTTTACCCCCAGTCATTTTGTCAGTTAGGTTCTATACCTACCATGACTGCCATGTCTGTTACCTTTGTGGCACCCATTACATCCACCATACCCTCGACGACTACCCCAAACAAAACCTCATCCACCCCTAATGTCTCATACATACCTGTAGTTACACTCCCACCTCCAATGTTGGTGACTCCTACCCCATTTCAGAACATGGTTCTTTCCATTCCAAAATCATTAGCCCCTATTACCTCTATGGTTACCACGATCCTTCCACCCCCATATACATACTACCAACAACCACCTGTTTCATCTATTATTCATTCCGGGTATGTACCCCCTATTTCATTGCCTTCTTCTCCACCACCTTACATGGCAGCCCCATACACTAGAATGCCACCCCCATTATATGCCCAAAACCAACCTCCTCATGCTATAGGAGGCATCCAATCATCACAACCACCAATGACCTAATTAAATTGATGTTGGATAAGATGCAGACACTAGAGGCATCAGTTTTCTAGGCTCCCATAACACTCTCACCTACGACGAGATTTGCAACAAGCCTATTCACCCATCCATTCCTATCCGTTCATACCCTATGTGCATTGGGAAATGCCTAAATTCAACCGCTTCAATAGACAAGGAAGACCCACAGTAGCATTTGCACTCGTTCAAACACTAGGTGTTATCTGATCGCTCATGATGATGCCCTACTTTTGAGAACCTTTTCCCATGTCCCTCACTGGACCTGCATTAGATTGGTATAGTGGGTTACCTAAACACTCCATATTTTCATTCAATCAGGTAGCCCAAGCTTTCTTAGACCATTTCTCTATCAATATCGCCAAGAAGGCTACCATGACCGATCTATAGGCACTCACATATCAGTATGAGGATGAATCTATCGCATATTTGCTCTCTCTCAGCTGGTGCAGCCTGTTGTATCAAGTCTTCCTCCCAACTGCTCACAATTTGTCGAAGAGGTCATCGAGCTCGACACAAAGGAGTTTGTGGGAGACATTTCTCCCTTAACCTTACAGGTCAAAGGAAAACATGTCAATGAGGCACCTGTTAGTGGCATGAGCACGAAAGATTTGAATTCGTTGGCCATCGAAGAGTCAAGAAAACCCGTATTACGAAAGGGAAATAATTCGGAGAGGTCAAAAAAACTCTGACATTGAAGGCCTGTTTCTTGCCATTCGATTTTCAAACCACCATACATGAATTCGATCCAGAGGCTAAGGATGTTCACGTGATGCTTTAACGCAGTGGAACTCAGCTGGCCTGAAATAGCTATCCTAGGAAAGATCAGGCTACACCCTGGAGTCTAGGGTATCACCTGTCCATTTTGGAGAGCATTTGAATTAGAAAAAATGTCTTTGAGCCATCTTGGTAAACCCGATTGCACATGAAATCCATTACTTTCTAACCCCGAAACTAGGAAATCTTGGAATGCAAAATGGGAGCGCATCACTTCTTCAGCATGGCCAAAAACCACAGGGCAGCTAGTCTTGACACTGTCGAGGCATCCCATGCCCGATGGTATAATGCAGAGTATCATTTCATGTAACCCGATAAGAACCGAAGAACCTGACTCCCAGTCATATTTTAGATGGAAACTACATCACTTTGGTCACAGACCCATGCATTGTTCAAGCTAATGTTGGAATTTTTGGAAAGTTAAAGGTTGGACTTTTTGGAAAGCTTACTTTTTGGATATCTTTAATTGGGTGACAACAAGTTCTTCAAAAATTTTTTGCAATATCAGACCTTTCATCCATTGTAAACATGGTTTGTTAGCCATCTTCTCATGATAAACATAATGCAAGATGAGGTTAATGCTACAGTCTAAAAATGAGGTAGATTCTATGATCAATTTTCTCTTTGTCCCTATCTGTCTTGCTTCTTTCAAACCTATAAACATCTTAAGCAACTTGAGTATGATGTTCATGTTCCAAAGGTTGGAACCATTGTTGTCACCTCCCTTCTTGTCTTCACCGAACAAGAAGTGGAGTTCAAACCTCCCATTAAAACTGTAATCACCTAATGCCTCTTGGTTTTGTAGTGTTGCACTTGTGCAAATCCTCTGGAGCTCCTAATGGACATGTTTTGAGTAGGATTAGGATATCAACCCTCTATGTGTTCATTTGTGCAAATCCCTGATCTTCCAGAGGATTCTGAGGAACCAGCCTCTAATCTAGCATATTCTTGCATCTGCATTTTACGAGTCCCACACTTGGCAAGAGAAGTTTCATCATTCCTCGGTGCAATCACACTGGATGCCTGTTTAAACATCAACTTAGATTCCTGATCTTGCCCTATCCCCTCGGGTGCTTGCTAGATTTACCACAACAGTACCCAACCACTCTGCATTCTCATTCAATCAGGTGCAGAACAAAGCTTTCTTGGAACCAGCATTCATCTATCAGAGTATCTCTAATTTCGCAAGTTCCCACACTTAGGAAAAGCTCCATGTTATGCAATCCACACTGTCAGTCTCAACCCATCGAGTTACAGACATCATAGGGGTGCTGTGATTCACTCGCATCAACATAGCCTGATCAATTAACTTACCTTCCACCTTCCAACCACACAAACTGAACTCATCGATCTCTTCACATGAAGCTTTGTACGTCAGACATATCTCCCCAACCTTACAGGTCCAAACTTTTTGAACATTTGATGAGGCATTCACTATGGCATGAAAGTTAGAGATTCGGGCCATCGAAGAGAAGAAAATCCAATTACGAAATAATAATTCGGCATTCAAGATGAATGAAACCTCTTCTTCTTCCAAACCACCAACTAATTATTCTAAAGGCAAAGGGTACACGCTAACGTAGTGGTACTTAAGGCTGGCCCAACACATCTTTCCAATCAGGCTACACCCTCATCTAATCTATCACCTATCCTGGCTTTTCGATTCAGACAAGAGTAGTGAAAATATACCCCAATTGGGGAACCTTACCTCTTATGTTTTAGAAAATCTTATCAAAGTTGGAGCCATCACCCTTTCCACCCATAAAACCACACACTGGTTTTCAGACCCTACTTGCCCCATGCACCACATGGTATAAAGAGCATGATATTCTTTTTATTAACTACCACTAAGTGAAAGGGTCATAGTGATGGAAACTGCATCACTTTTAAGAATATTATCCAAGAAATGATTCGAGAAAGGTGAGTTTAACTATGGCTTAATCCCAACGCCACCCCCAAACAAAAATCTATAAATCTTCATAAAAACTATTTCTCAACCATGCCCCTTCATCCAATCAAACCTGGTGAGACATCCGCTCATGAATACCCATACCCATGAGGTTCACGCAATCTTTAACAAGGTACTACTTATCAGCCTCTCAATTACCTCACATCCCTTCCATAGAGGAAATCCTAGCCCGACATCCTCCTTCCATATTGGAAACCAACCATCCAATGTTCCTTCACCAATAAAGGAGACACCTTTCATCTCCTTCATCACCAACGAAGGAGATCTTCCACTAACATCGATACCATCTCACCCCTAGCTTCACCAATTAGAGAAGCTTTTAACCTACCGTACCTCCTCCACTCATAGAGGAGCACCCATTACATCTTCCATCCACAAAGGAGATCCTACTACCTCCTCCCACCCCATAGAGGCATCACCCATCTACCTAATCCACCCATAGAGGAGCACCTTATACATTCCTCCACTTATAGAGGAACCCTCATCATCTCTTTCCACCCATCATAGGTCCACAGTGGAGATACCTTTGCCTCTTGGCGAGCATTCCCCATTAGCTATTCCCAACATCCAACAAAACCTACTTTCAGCACTTTTTACCCATGGAAGTTGAAGCTGTCCAATTCCCCGTCTCTAAGATGCATTTTATGAGGAATTCCCATTAGGCCCTCACCAACTCCACCCCACAAAACATTTGCCATTTCTCAAGTTTGGCTGATCACTTAGCTTATGTAGATAGTGACTTTACTATAGGGACGCCTCTTACTCCCTGTCTCAACACAGATGTCAAGAGATCCCTCAATGACACCTCCACTATCTACCCAAACACATTTCCACCCATCAAACCACATACAAGCACTACTATCGCAACTCCTTCCATGATACCCGTTAACACTCACACCACACCCTTACCCATAACCTGACCTATATACTAAACCCCAAACCCATACCCACAACATTTACCTCCACTAAACCTATTACCACTTTAGGGGTTACCCCAACCACCAGCCTTACTCATCCACCTATTAAACTAGATTTATCTACATCCTCCAATGTCAAAACCACACCTACTTCGACACCCAAACCAAAGAAACAAACTCATCAACCTCATACCCCGACCACACCAATCACACCCGCATTTGTCCCGTCTGCCTTAAGATACTTAGCTTCCCAACATGGTCAAGCACCCTTCATCCCATCCATAAACCAATAACACAACAACCCATTCCTTCCCTCACAAACCTCTAACCTACCCAGGCACACAACATGACTTATACCCACACCTGCAGTATCTTTACCACCAATACCTCTAATACCTTCACGCTATTGCTTCACTACCCACTACACTTCAGTCATTGTCCCTCACACCCCAAGTACGACCCATGTCATCTACCTTCACAGCACCCCCGTTATCCCCATGGGTAACGCGCCCTCTTCCTCCATCTTCTTTTCCTTTTAGACCTCATACACCCACATCACCTTTACCCAAGAAAGGTGCAACCCAAAAACAAAACCCCACTACCCCACAACAAGGTATTCAAAACAACCCCACACCCTCCTACCCATCCATCTATTATACCTCCTACCCAAACAAACCCGACCGATACCTCAAACCACACTGACACCTAAAACCATAGCTCGACCCATTCCTACATCTTCCAAAAATAATTCCTCAACAACCAACCACACCTACACCCAAACCGACATTCACTTCCCATTGTGATCCACTAGCAGGGTCCTATGCCAAAATTTTAACCAACCTCCTCGAAGACTTATGTTATCACATTACTGCCACTCCGACCTTACGACCCCCTCAAACCCAAGCCAAAAGGGTTTGATGATACTAAAATTTGTGCATACCATCATGTGCCAGGGCATGATGTGGAGAACTGCAAGGCCTTGAAAACTGTCCTTATCCAATTGTGTCCACCAGAAACCAAATTTGACGATGATGACCTTCTCGATGAGGATCCTGCTTCACCAACACCCATTCCCACACTACCCACTCAACAACCACAACCTCCACCCTCACAGCTCCTAAGAAGCCACACACAAAATTTGAAATTAACATGGTTCGCATCAGAGAACTTGCCACGCCACCACCCAAATGTCGTTGCCCAACTGACCTCACAGGGATTTTCTCCTCCAGTAGGTTTTTTCCCTTCATGTCGTTATACCACTCACCCTACACCTTCTCCATTTTCCAACTTCCCTCAAATCAACATGGTACACATCACTACACATGTGTAGAAGGGAAAAGACAAGGCAACTAACCCACCAACCAATCCTATACCCCACATACCATCAGGCACCCATACCTAAAATAACTATCCGCAGTCCCACATACCCCATTTCTAATGGCATCACACATCACACCATGCTCAAACAACTACACCAATCTCCCCTCAAAATGTCCTTATACAACCTCATCCAAACCTTGGAATCCCATCATCAAGCTCTCATGGAGGTTCTTCAATCTATTGAGGTTTTACCCAATGACCCTACACCCGTAGCCTCCATTATCACACCCCATCATGTAGCCTCTCTCACCAAATTACCACCTTCATCCTCACCTATCACCTTGTTCACCAAGTGGCCTCCCTTAGCTTCTCAAAGGAGGAGATCGCACCACACCAAAATGATGACCCGGACCCAACCCTCTTCATCTCTGTCCACATTGATGACATACGGGTACGCCATGTGATGATTGATGGAGGCGCTAGCATTAACATCATTTCATCCCATGCATTTGCTCAAATGTGCATACCTGACAATTGCATTGCATAAACATCCCGTCATGTTGCATTCATTCAATGATGCTATCACCTCCACACTAGGCATTGTCATCCTTCATGTTCGCATGGGCCCCTACACTGTTCCAGAATTGTTTTATGTTTTGGAGGGGGTGAATTCTAATATAACTTGTTTGCTTGGTAGACCCTGGATCCATGTCATGGGTTGTGTTCCTTCCACTTTGCATCGTTGTGTGAAAGTTTGAACACGAAGGACAGACTTATACCATTCCAGCTGACCCATCACATTTCAAAACATGCAACATGCTTTACCGACCCAATGATCTGCTCATACCTGTCAAGCCATCTACCTCTGCAACCACTACCACTTCACCTACACCTCCACCTACTAGTACAACCACTGCTTTCACCCGCACATACCTCCTCTATTCCTACCACTGCTATAACCTCCATGGTTGACCCATTAGCTACCCAATCCGTTAACTCCACCTCTGCATCGACCTCCAACACATCATCCATACCACCTACCTACATACCAACCACTGATCCCTTGGAAGTGTTTTTCAACACCTCACTCTGGGGGAGTACCGCCTATATAGTGTCAACGCATTCCTTACTCTACGTACGAGTATGGAAGCCTTCACCAACACCCTCTGCCATCATCACTATATAGAAGAATTCCTCCTTTATGGTCCTCCTCATCTTCGTACTAGGCTCACCTATGGAAGACTTGATACTACCACCTACACACCTGAACCACCATCACAAACCTACCCATTTTTTGCTGACTTACAATCACTTACCAATCGGTATTTCACCCACACCTTCGTACACTGCTATGCGTGGAAGGGTTTTGGTATTTGGATTTTATGAGTAAGGCCGCCATTACTGTTATTCCTGTGTACCACCCCGCAAACATTATGACCATGGAGTGGTATCGCCTTCCCTGACACCTCCTACTAAACAGGGCCTGCATTGAACTCATTGAGGACCCTAGCCCTTCTCCACCTTCATCACCACCCTTACTAATGGAGATCAATGGATCCTAAATCTATCCCTCCTAACTTTTTTTTTCATAAAACACCATTTCCATGGGGCCTTTGACTTATCAACCTGAAGGCTAAGCCCCTTCCACTCTTCCATTCATGTATCTTGAGATGATCAGTGACAAATGACACACCTACCACTCAACGTCGTTCAATGTCAGGATGATGAATCCATACTAACCTACCTTAGTGTAGAAGACTCATATATTCATCACTCGTTACCTTCTGAGACACAAATAATGTTGAATGAATCGACTATCGAGATCAACATTCATACTCAAGACTGACCCACACATCCTAAAGATCGGACAATCTTTAGATGCTACTGAACAGGAAGCCCATTACTTCTTTTCTCTGAGATCATAACCACGCTTTTGCTTAGTCTTACGAAGACATGCTCGGTATTGACCCCACCATAGTGGTCCACAATATCGTAACCATTTTTGATGCCAAACCTATCAAACAAAAGCTGAGGAAAATGCACCCTCGCATTTCTCTTCTTGTGAAAGAAGAAATTCAGGGCCTTCTTTCTGTTTCCTTCATCTTACCCATTGATTATCCTCATTTGATTTCTAAAATTGTCCCTGTTACTAAAGCAACAGGGGGACACTACATTTACACAGACTTCCGTGACCTCAACCTCGCATGCCCGAAAGATGACTTTCCCTTGCCTGGTATTGATCAACTGGTTGAACTCACCACTGGTCACAAGATGCTCTCACTCATGGATTGATTCTCGGGTTATAACCAAATTTTTCTTTCCCTAGAAGATCAGCACAAGACTGCATTCATTACCCCTTGGGGAACCTTTTTCTATCGAGTCATGTCTTTTGGCCTTAAAAACGCTGGTGCTACATATCAGAGTGCTATGACTTACATCTTCCATGATATCATGCCTCGCATATTGGAAGATTATGTGGATGATCTCTTGGCCAAATCTAAACGTCGCGCCGAGCACCTCACCATCCTCAAAACCATCTTTGACCGCCTCATTAAATATTACATCCACCTTCAACCTAAAAAGTGCGTCTTCATAGTTCTCTCAGGAAAGCTCCTGGGATTTATTATTTGAAGTTGACCCTGCCAAAGTCAAGGAAATTTTGGAAATTCCTCCGCCCACTAACCTTAAACAACTCTGTAGCCTGCAAGGTAAATTACAGTCCATTTTTTGTTTCATTTCACAACTATCTGATTGGTGTCAACCATTTCATCATCTGTTTAGGAAGGATGTCTCCTTTAAATGGGATGATGACTGTCACAAATCATTTGAGGCCCTAAAACAATACCTTCTCCAACCACCCGTACTCATTCCACCTAAATACGATCAACCTTTTTACCTATACATATCATCTACCAATCATTCCTTGGGAGCCATGCTCACTCATCATGACGAATAACATAGGGAGCAGGTGGTTTATTACATAATCCGTACTCTTTTGGACTATGAAACCCCATACAACCATCCAGAAAAGCTTTGCTTAGCCTTAGTTTTCGTTGCCACAAAACTCTACCATTACCTACTCAACCACAAAACCTATGTTGTGACCAACACCGATCCTTTACACTTCATGTATGCCAAACCTTATCAAAATCAGCATGCCGCGTGATGGAAAATGATTTTAGCTGATCTTGACCTCAAATTCATTCACCAAAATTCCATTAAGGGCCAGGATATCACCGATCAAATGGCTAACACACCTATTACCGGGGACCAACCCTCTAATTTTGACTTTCCTGATGAATCCATTACTACCCTTTCCATGGACAAACCCCCTTACCAAATGACATTGTTCTTCAAGGGTTCCAAGTGTCAGCATGGGGGTAGGGCTGGTGTTATCCTCATTCCTCTTGATGGATAACCCATGCCTTTTTATTTCAAACTAGGCTTTGAATGCACCAACAATATTGACAAGTACAAAGCGCTCGTACTAGGTCTCCAGGCTACCTATGCCCTAGATGTCAAATCAATTCACATCTTTGGTGATTCACAATTGGTCATAAACCAAGTCAATGGTATGTACCAAAGTAGTAATGAGATACTTCAAAAGTACAAACATCATGTAGACATACTTTTGACCACCTTTGATCATTACACCCTTTAAACCATCCCACGTTCAACTAACAAATTTGCGGATACCATGGCCAGCTTAGCTTCCCAAATACCCGCTTCCCCTGCCAATTCTAAAATATTTGTCACCGTACAATGCCTCCATTTGCAATCTTATTTACCTCATGATGTTTACTCAATCAGAAATGACACCCCTGACCTGAGTGACCTTTGGTATAAACAATACTCCGACTACCTTTCCCTCTCCATCTTACCTCCTGATCTCACCCATAACGGGCAACGCACCTTCTTTAAAATGGTCTTTCATTTCATTATTCTGGGGGGACTCCTCTATAAGTGCAGCTTTGATGGTATTCTCTTACGATGCCTCACAAGTTCTGAAATTCCTTATACCATTAAGGAGGTTCATGATGGCATATATGGAGGTCACTTTAGTGGCCTTGCAGTTGCTAAGCGTATACTTTTCCTAGGCTATTACTGGTCGACCCTTAACCATGATTATTGTGACTATGTCAAACGTTGTGTGAAATTTCAACAACATTCCAACCTTCATCATACACCCAGTCATACCTTATAGGTTTCTCGTGACCTTTGGCCCTTCTCTTAATGGGGTTTGGATCTTGTCGAATAAATCAATCCTCATTCTTCCCAATGCCATCAATGGATCATAACTGCTATCGAATACTACACAAAATGGGTGGAAGCCATACCACTCATCTCCATGAAAGCTGAGAAAATATGTGAGTTCATTAACCATCACATCATTTGTCACTTTGGTGTCCCTCATCACCTCATCACTGACAATGGAAAACAATTCAACAAAAAAATATTGCAAAAACTTTGTGACACCTTCGGCATTTAGCTTAGTTTCTCATCACCTTATTACCCACAAACCAATGACCAAGCTGAATCCACTAACAAAACCCTCAACAAAATTCTCATGAAAGTGGTTGACAATACTGGGAAGGATTGGCATACACACATTCCTTTTTCCCTATGGGCATACCGCACAAGTATTCACACTTCCACTGCAGCCACACCCTTTTCACTAGTCTATGGTACAGAGGCTATTCTACCTCTTGAATTCCAAATCCCCTCACTCTACATTTCTCTCCAGGACATGCTTACTGATGATGACTTTTTTTAGGACCACTTATCACAACTAGAATTATTAGACGAAAGTCATCTTAATGCTCTAGATCACCTTCAAGTTTACCAACAACGTATCAAACGTGCTTATGAAAAACGTGTTCATGAACAAACCTTCCAAGTTGGTTACCTAGTCTTGAAATAAAATCAACACGTAACCAAAGCAGAAAAAAGTAAACGAGGAAATTTTTTTCCTAATTGGCTTGGACCATATATCGTAACTCATACCTATGGATCAAGTTCTTATCGTTTGTCCTTGCTCGATGGTAAACCCGAACCTGAACCCCTTAACGCATTACATCTTCAACCATTCTATTTTTAACTCATTGTCCTACCTCACCCTTTGTATCTTTACAGGATTGTCCCTTGAGCGCTAACCACTTCATACACCTCCCTAATTATTAAACAAGAATCATGTGAGTACTTGTCACTTGTTATCTTCTCTTGCATATGTGTACCATGGCACTACGCATAGCATGATTCTCATGGATACTTTTTGTCTACCTTTAGATGAGATCTAATGGTCATTCCACACTTTCTTTTGAACAAGAGTCCTATCCTCCACCTTGGTCTTGTACATGACTTTAAAAACCTCACATGGGACCAGACTCCTTGAGTCAAACTTCTAATAAAAAGATGAATCCCTCAAAAGGACATCTTCCTCTTGACAAAATTACTACTATAAATAGAATGCTCCCTCGAAGCACAGCTATGTGTAAAAAAAAAAAACCAGAGAAACTGAAGCTTCCCATGTCGATCAACTTCACGAAGACCTCAAGGAGTACCTTATTATTTATCTAATATAGACTTCCTGCATCGATCAGTCTATCAAAACAAAAAACTTTTTTCATCATGGACTTACCCATTGTGACCTCTGACCTCTTGCCCAAAAGCCCTGTCACTCAAAAAATATAAAATTAACTACCTTTCACCCACCTTTCCATTTCCACTCTCATTTCCTACATCACCTCAAAGGAAACCTTGGAATTTTGACATTCGGTGATCTTGACTACCTTAATAGTAGAATAGTTAATTGTGCAATGCCTTTCAAGTCCTGTGTTCATCACCCCCTTCAAGGTATGATCTACTCGGTATGATTCTACCCAATCAAGTGGCTCTATTTCCCATCTCTTATATTTTAACCATATTTGTTGACATTTTGATTACCTTATATGGGACTTGGTACTCGACGCTTACCTTTGGGGTAATCCTCTTCTTTCACCATAATTTCCTTCACCTACATCGTTTTACCTATAATCTACCCACACCTAACAAACCTAAACCCACAATAGGCCCAAGCACCTATCGACTCATTTTCTTCCCTCACTATGGGAGAACTACATCAACCTGAGGTTCCTTTTCGCCAGGACTATGTAGGTAGCACTCCAAGGGCATGGGGCTCTTTAAGGTTAGCTCGGCCATTTCTCTACCCTAAACAATTTATCAACCATTCCTAACTCACCATTTATCCCACATTTCACTTAGTTCCCATTTTCTAACAATATTAGAAATCAAGCCACATACATAACAAGTTATTTACCATAGCATACATCTATTACACTTACCATCTCTCTATCATCACTATGCATAGGTTATATTACATTTCACATATGACCCATAGTATCATTCATTACCAACATAATGAATCATAACTAAACCTCCTTTCAAATCAACCATAAATAGAATCTGACTCAATCCATGCCTATAACCTGACTCGATCCATGTCTATAACCTAATTCGATCCATGCCTATAACCTGACTTGATCCATGCATACAACCTGACTCAATCCATGTCTATAACTTGACTCGATCCATGCCTATAACTTGACTCGATCCATGCCTCACCAAACCTGACTCGATCCATGCCTAAAACCAACATAACTCCATCATGCCTAACTCACCTAATTTCAAACCGCATTAAAATAACAAATCCATATATCATCTAACACAAGCCATAAAACCAATATCTCATAAACACATCAATGCATCACAAAATCTCATGAATCTCATCATATAAATCAATAAATGTGTATCTCAAAATACATGTCTGTCTCATCATGGCCATCATATCAAAAATGTCAGCACGCAGGCTGATATACAATACAAAATGTCATTGGCATGTAGGCCAGTCTCATATATACAAAATAATGAATCCATACAAAAAATCTTCAGCACACAGGCCTGTATGTGCTCAAAAATACAAAAAACTACGGCACACAGGCCAACATATATATCAACAATAAACGCTAGTATACATAAAAAATAGGGAGGATGCATATCAAACATCTCGCCAGATGTCCTCCATCTCTGTGTCACCTACACCCTCGGCCTCCTACACCCCTACTGGCACATCACCTCGCTCTGGTCACTGTGCACTAGTGGCCTCTCCCTGATCAAGCCTCAGAGCTCACTTCCCTCCTATACTCTCCACACTATGTGTGCGGGATCTCATCCTCTCACTAGACGCCTGTTGTGCTTTGTACTCTCCGTAAGAGAGGAAGTCTATCATGGCTACCATGAGTTGGTCCTGATAGTATCACACCTCACCTAAGGCATCCTGTAGCCTGGATATAGGCATGGTTTGTGGTGGTCCCATAGGTCTCGGCCCATGTAGCTACCCTACGCCAACCTATGAATTGGGATCATCTGCCTGCACCTGTGGTGGAGCCCCCTACCCCTAAGCCTGTGGTGGTGCCCATTGTCCCTGTGCCTGTATTTGGGCCTGTAGGACCCCAATATATGCCTGGGTTGTGGCTAAATGGCCCTGTAATCCTACCACCTAAGCTTGTAGGGTTTCCACCTGACCATCTCTGTCTCCATCTCCTCCACCCTCTCCCTCTGCCATCTGGGCCTACAAACTGGCCACCTGTACTCATAGCTCCGCTAGCTCTGCCTCTTACCCTTCCAGGTGTGTCTGTAGTATACCTATTTGTGTGATTAGTGTCATTACCTGCCCCTATAGGGTGTCTCTCTACACTGTCATAGTAGCTAAATCTGACTGCCCTGGTCTGGGGGGTATGGCTCATAACTAAGCCACCGATCACTGCAAATACCTATCTGTGCATTTAGAATCATCAATCCTCTGATCCACTGGCTTCTCCTCCTCTCTTGTAGGCACTGTAGGCTATGGTAGAGGGAGAGGCCTCTCCACATCATCTCTCTGGTACTGTGGGAAGGGCAGAGGAATATCCTGTAAAAGCCCAAACTGCCGTCGGACCCTGTCAACCAGGATCATCTCATCCTCCCTCACACGGTGACCTTGTATCCACCTCTCTAGCTGGAGCTCAGCTAGCTCCTCATACATGTGCCTATATGAAGGGAATCCCACATATGGCCTCCAAATAATGTCCACTCCGAACAACCCCTCCAACAACTACCAAAAATGGGCCACATCATATGTTGGCCTATCTAACCTCCGCTCTCCTGCAACTGGCACCCATCTCTAGTATCCCAACAGCACACATCTCAGTGGGAATGTATCTGCCTAGGGCATCCCTATAGGTTAAACATAGATTATGTGCTCGTAGGCCCAGAAGTGTAGTATAAATGTTCAGGCATAGGCTAAACCTGCGCAGCCTCTCATACGCCCACAACTCCTTGTAAAGTTACACCAAGAATGTTGGTGCCCAGGAAAAGCATGTCTCATGCACCATCATATCGTGGAGCACCCCCATCAGTGATCATGGAAATCATCCACCCTCTGCATTAGGCAGTGCATAGCAACACACTGCCTCCATCAATAAAACTACTAGCCTCGTCTCATCCGGATGGGCTAGGTACATCTCGTCATAGCTCAAACTGGCACTATAGAAGCTCAGCTCTATCGTCCCCTCACCAAATATGGTCCCGATCAGCTCCTATGAGGCCTCAAAGGAGATAGAGTACACGTGGGTCCCTAATATGGGTAACCTCAGAATCTAGAACACGTCCTTCAGGGTGATAGTCATCTCACCCATCGGAAGGTGGAACGTGTTGGTCGTGGAGTCCCATCTATCTATGAGTGCGACCATCAAACTAGGCTACCGAACAACATGTTGGTAGCACCAAATACCACTCTAGCCCACTTCCTCCATGTGTTATAGCTCCAACAGGCTCGTTAGGCCGCGAAGTGTCACCAATAATGGTGGAACCCTTTATTGCATATGTAACTGTGAGCGACCCTACATCTAATCTAAGGAACAACATTAATTCACCTTTACCATGACCTTATTCATCACTTCTCATTACCCACCACCCTATTTTTAACCTTACCCTTCTCAACCACCTAACCTACATCATTTTTTGGACCCTTTTTCCTAAAATATTGACCGGTGCCGGTTCAGCCTAACCGACTCTGGTCACCCTTAAAATGGCATCGGTCACCTATATAGTGACCGATATTGGTTCAACTTGACCAATCCCAGTTCTACCCGACCGACATTGGCTAAACTTGACCGATGCTGGTCACTGTCACGGAAAAATATGTAACTTCCCAAACCCCCCTTTTTTTTCTAAGCCCTCCAACCTATCCCTTTTACCCCACCTATTTGACCTACAATACCCCAACATCCCTACCCACCACACCTATCCAATTTCCTACCCCCCTCCCCTTCTTTTTGCCCATTTTCTCCCCATACCTGATTTAACTTTTTTCCCACCCACAAAATACAAACACCCACAAAAATCTACAAATACCAATTATTACACCATCTACTCTATCTAATTAACACTAAAGAGTTCAGCACTTACCTCATCGTGCTACCGCCGTCTCGGTGGCACATCTAGTCGCTGTGTTGGTGGTCCACCCGATCCCTCTCCTACCTCTGCCATCACCAAATATCTACCTACACCATCCGACCACTTGAATCCCTCGTTAAGATCTCATGGACCAGCTACTCACCAACCCAACCACTGTCAACTCACACTATGAGCTCACTGTCCCATTTCCTACTTATGCTTTTCTCACTTTTCTCTCTTTTTGGTCCTTTCTTCACTTTGTAATTCACAAATGAATAATAAAAATGTGGATTTTTTGTTTTTTTACCAAACTCGACCTAACCGACGTCGGTTCCCCTTGACTGGCATTAGTCTCATGCCCTACCTAACCATCGCCAATTTTCCTATACTGACATCGGTTATCCATGACTGCCATCAGTCACCCTTACCTACACATTGCCCTTACTTTTCCATTTTACCCCACCCTCTACCTTTCCCTTTACCCCATACCTTTACCCAACCCATTGGCTTAGCTTTCCTGACCTCGTCACTTCCGACCTCCATTTTTCCTCCTTTGGGGACTCAGTATTTTACCCTTACCTCGGCCTTACCCGTGCCGTGACGTAGATATTTGGACCTAGACCATTTCTAGTGACCTTTGACCTCATGTGTTTTCTATACCTTGCGGCAGAATTAATTGTGTTGATTGACCTAATGACCTTACCTAGCCTATTGTCGTGACCATTTATCATGACCCTACCTTTGGTGTACCAGGACATACCTAAACATTCCTACACCTAACCTACGTTTTGTTTCTTGACCTTATCCTATACCTTGGATACTGGATTCACTTCCACCTCGTTTGGATAAACCTATGGATGTTAGACGATGTAGATTTTGCCTGCTCTTCAACCGGTAGCATGCTGCAGTTTATATGTGTGCGTGTGTTTGACTGCTGCTACCTTTGACCCTGACCCATTACCTAGATCACCCGAGTAGACCTTTCACCCCTATTTCCCTATCCCATTTTCTTTTTCTTCACATTTACCTTTTATCAAACCACTCCCCACTTCAGCCTATTGCCTCGTCAGTTCCTGGTTTGAGGGGGATCACCTTCACCCTCACATGGGGCAACCACATCTTATTTTTATTAGCACCACTTCCCAATACAAGCTACACAATCAAAAAGGGTAAAAATGTAGACACTAAAATTAGGTCACACTCCCTTTTCATCCCTTGACATATAAGCACCCTTTTTTACATTTACCTAGCCATGACCCCCTTCTCCCCACTAATATTAATTTAATTAATTAAATTAAATTAATGCATTATCCTCACTATATTTATTATTTAAATATCTTATTTAAATAATATCTACACATATAGTTCACTTAGACACCTCACCAAGCTAACTCAACCTAAGACCTAATCTTAGCAAGTTACCATAACTAACTAAGACTTACCCAAACCCTAAAAATGAATGCCTAAATTCCCTCTAACCACATTCCCGCATGCTCATAAGAGGCTCCCAGTCTAATCCATAGGATAACGACACGAGACTGGAGAAAATTAGGAGGATCTCCCTAAGTTTAGTAAACTTAGGAAATCCCGCCTTGACCGACATCGGTTATTCCTAACCATCGCCAGTTAAGCCGGACCACTGTCAATCACCCCTTTTAAACCCTAAACTACCTTATTCTCAAGGTTGGCAAACATTGGGAAAAATTTGATGAGAAAGAACAAAATCTCAGAGAGATAACACATGTTTAGAGAGAAAATTCCAACGAAAAATCACATCCAAGGAAGGAGATTGAGCATCTTCTCCTGCACATCCATCCTAGCCACGATCTAATCTATCTAAGCAAAGAGGAGTGTGCATGCAGCCCATGCAAAATATTTTATTCAGTTGGTAATCACTTGCAACCTTCAAACCCATCATCAGCACCACCATCCTTCAGACACAGAATTTCAAGAATGAAATCCAAGTAAGTATAATGTCATACTTCTCTGGTTTATTTCATTTCATCATTATTTTATCACCCATTGTTTATCTTTCTCCCTATTGACCTTCTCCAAAATTTTCACCTCCATAGATCCATTAAAACCTTGCAAGAGCCTACTCCAGTCACCATATACCTCATCCTAACCAACCAAAATCCTTTGTGCAATCATAAAGGAGACCAAAACCCTGTTCTGTTACATTTCCAAATTTCACAGTAACCGGTGCCAGTTATACCTAACCATCATCGGTCACCTCTGACCGATACTGGTCTCTGTGTTTGCCCACACAGCCCTGAACAGAGACCTACCCACCTAATTTTACCTCACCCTCATTCTCTTGTGACCTACGAGAGACCTTTATCAGACCTGCAAAGACCCAAAACCAATCATTTGACCTTTGGATTATATTCTAGCTTAACCCGTTAGATTAGATCTATTTTCTTATTGTGTTTTAAGTGAGATACCTAAATCATTTCAAAATAAAAATAGGATTTATTTTTTTAACAACATTAATTTTTTAAAACAGTGGACTGAAAACCATCTAGGAAGTATCATACTTCCCGGATCTAGCTTGCGCTAAGCAGTTCACTTCCCACATTGTTTAATTTCTTCTAGTGGTCTTTTTTGCATTACAGGTAGTTCCTCTTAGCCAAAAGGAATCTCTCACAATCAGCTGTGTATTCGGAAGTCACACATGCACAACAACCCATCAACCAACATTTGAATAGGTATTCCTCCTATTCCCGTTACCCTATCTGTTTCGTCAACACTTCAAAGAAACAATAAAAGAAAAAGGTGAAACACCTTCCCTTTCTTCATGTATACTAGAATTAAAGGTTCAAGTGAAGAGGGAACATATTTTACATGTGCCTCAGGGGTCACCATAGGAATTTCGTTCTGAGGATTGAAGGCTTCCTGGGAGGAAGACCTTGACTTACCTACTCTGAAAATATTCATTTTCCTATCAAACCAAATTTTTGTTCTCACCAAGACAGGATTTATGAGTTAATTCAAATCATCCCTTTCCTTAACAAACCATTCAAAGGTTTCAATAGGAGTGTGTCTGATAGACCTTTCATATTCAAGGGACTGTAGCTCTTGATCATCATCTTGTATTCCATCTGGTATCTTGTACAAATAAAAATATTTGATTTTCTAAAGAGATAATCTTCCATAATACCTTGTTCTAGCTTCATAATCATTAGAACAATCAGCCTAGTAGTCTTCACTATCACTAAGATGATGGAAACCCATCCTAAAATTATTGGCAATAAATCCATTTATATCAAGCAATTCCTTGGTTTGAAATAATGAAGAGTGAGGGGAGCAATTTTTCTATCCACATTTTGGAAATCCAAAGCAATCTTACAGTATAGTTACCCAATGTGATTGTAAACTAGATGTCTGTAATATTCTTATCTCTACAAGTTTCGTGAAGCTTATCCAACTACCTAAATATTTAAACTAGGGCCATTTTGTCACTACAATACATAGGGAGTTTCAGGGGTGCTCCCTCAAATCTAGCCAACCATATGTAATAAAATTTCCTGAATTGAATATAATAACTGCCCTAGACATTAATCAATTGTTTAGCCTCCTTCGATAATCACTAAGTTGTGTTTTCCTCCAACAATATAACAATATACATGGTAAAGGCATCATTCACCCTTCTCAAATGGTGATTACTAATATTCAAAGTCAACTTTGGACAATACTCATAAATAGGAGCATTTTTTTTCATCAAGAGAGAACCCCAACCATTCCTTGTATGCATTAATAGTGTACATCAAATATGAATTCATATATAAATTCTTATTCCTTTGAAAATTGGCTAGTTGTTCAGTTATGCTATCATAGATTATCTCTCCCTTATTCAGGCTTTGTTTTCCTTCACATATGATGTTGATATAAGGGCACATCCAAAATTTGAACTCATTGGTCGAGGGCATTCCCATTATTATAGCAAGGAGAGTGATGACGTCTGAAAAATATTCCTTGAAGTCAATCCTATAGATAGATTTTGACAGTCTTGAGGACCCTTTCTTTCATTTTTTGAACTAGGACTTGGCCACCCTGCTCTTATACTATTCAATGTTGTGATCAAATGGAAGTTGGGCCTTACCCTTGGTGAGAGAGTTTGAATATTCCATTACTAAAATTCTGAGGGAGGTACTAATACAATTAGCATCTAATCAAGTAACTACCTACCCGTGAGGATCAATGATCTCTTTTGTATGTGGTTTAAAGTAAGAGCCATAGGCTAACAAAGTGTCAACAAATTGAATAGAAACTAGAAAACCCCCAGCGCGAGAAATTTTTCTTTCCTTGATTAATTGAGAAATGGGAGTAGGGTTCTTGTAGTCAAGCCACGCCCAAAAATCATCCAGGCCAAGGTGTTGAGCATCACTATCTCTTATCTTGGGTATGGTTGTTTCTAATTAAGATAGATGATCGTGTCCTTTGTAATGAATCTTCATAGTGTAGAACAAATTGGTAGAAAAAATATAGTGGAGAATAGGCTCGTGCAGAAAGGGCAGAAAGACCCTGCAATGGAATTCTTGATCCTCTAAAATTTTCTCTAGGTAATTCACAACCTCTGCTCGAACATGTTGCACTTGGATATTATTAAAAACACTAGAAGAAGAACCTTGTCATGGCTACAAACAATAGATATAGTCAATGGAACATAGAATAACAACAAATGTAGGGATAATGGTGAAAATAAATGGTTACCCTAGGTATTTATACATGCTCTATTTTGAGTAGGTCAGTGAGGGAATTGAATGCAAAAATTAATGCATTGCGCCAACTCAAGACAGTGGAATGTGGATATGGTGGAGAAAATGTTCACAACTGGCCCGCGTGATGCTGGGACACTTGGGATGTGAAAATATGAAAAACCTACAGTGAATGGGATGTGGAAAAAATGGGATTGAAGGGAAATGGATGTTGGGAAGCATTAGGCACATGTGGGACACGAAAATCTGAAATGTATGCAATACATTCAAATTGGGTAAGACAACATAAACTCACACAGTTGTCCCTTGGGACATTACGATGTGAGTTCTCCGCAAAGCTAAAGTACCCACAAAATAAAGGGAAATCAATTCAATGCAGAGAAGGTAGAGAATCGGTTAACTTGGAGCCCGATGGAACATGGGACATACGAAACATCAAAACTCGAAATTCCAACAAAAAAGGTAAAGCCTCAAAAACTCAACACTCAGAAAATGACTAACTGTTGGAAAAATACTCTACCTTTACATACCTTCACAAGGACATTCAGAAAGACATTTTACCCAAAAAAAATTTAAAAATGAGACAAAAATACACAATTTATGGGAAGATAACAACACCAGATATTGGAGGGCCATATTAACAATGCGGGATCATTCTTTACCAGAGACACTAGGAGGGTCTATATATCACATAACCCTAGCCCCCAAGATGCACTAGGAGGCTCTATGAACCATACATGGTCCTTCTATACTAGAGAAAAAATGGTAATAGGAACTTGTTCGCAATCGTAAGCAACGAAAAATATTTCTAATGATTTATACCAAAATAATATGAAGGCATTGTGGCGATAAAAAGTGGATGATGAATAATATGACCAGTGATTAAATTTGAAAGGCTCCCTATATTTTAACTTGAAGGGTTGGGTTAAGATTGATCTTTCCTAGGTGATATATTGAATAATACATCAAATCTTAATTATATTTTAATATAGATTTTTTATTTTATAAAACATAAAAATTCAAAATTCAAAAATTATTAAATATTGAAAAATCAATAATAAATCTTAAAAGGTAGTTAAATTAAATAATCAAGAGTTCTAAAAATTAATTACATGTTCAACTTGCATCACTCAAAGGAAGAAGTCTAGTATGAGATTTCATTTTTTTTCCATTCCTCCTATACCTCATTCTAATCTACTATATCCAACTTTTGAGGTGTATAAATAGATTAAAACATTAATGTACTTAATATATCCAAGAAAATTCTAGACCTATAAATATTTTGAAATCTATTTCACTTAGAAAATCATATTTCACACATTGATGTATTTGTTGGAAGTGCAGGAACTAGTTTCCATAGTTTCATTAAATAAGGGAATGAATCTTTCAACATTTCATTTCTACCACATTAATGTCATGTCTTTAACATAGTTTTATTCAAATGTTATTTGTGTAGATTCACAATAAAAATTATATTTTACTTCTCATATATTTTGGGCTATAAATGTCCTCTAGAATTCAATGTCAAATTGTTGGTATAAAAAATATTAGATAAAAGAAAGAAAGAAACTATTTGTTTTTTTAATATTGGTAAATAGTTTTTTGAAAGGGACTATACCCTTGTGTACAAAATAAGGCCTAAAAGCCGGAATAAGAGAGAGGAGCAGAGAAGCTGTAGCAAAGCACAAAAGTTACAACAAAGAACAACGAAGCCCAGAAACAGCTACACAAACGAGACTTAACAGCAAAACAACGGCAAAAAAACAGCAAGCCTACAGCCAAGAAGCAGTAATAAAAACAATAAGGACCAGCAAAAGTAGTCGGGACTACTTCTTGGCCGCTTGATCAATACTCGTCTTTACTCTTTTCCAAGCATGATACATGCCCAGCGTGGTCATATGAGCAGCATCCGTCTTATCGAGCTCCTCTCTGGTTCTTTTGCTCTCTTTCTCATTGCCCCAAAGTGTAGCCGGGACACCGCTAAGATGTGAAACACTTCTTGCATGACCTTCGATGAACTCCTCGATGGCCCTGAAGGCTGCAATATTATACTCATGCCTAGTCTTCATCTTCCCTAGGCGGGAGTCTAAGGAGGTCAGTTTTTTGTATATGTCATCAATCTGGCTATTGCCAATGCTCCCTTCCCCCTCAATGCTTTGTTTGCCTTTTTTCTTAGCAAGGTTTTTAACCTCATCCTTCAGCAATTTAAGCTCAGCCTCTAAGGCCTCCAATCTCCTAGAAGGGTTATCCGTTGGTGCCGCCTGGGGACTGGCACTACTAATGTTCAGCAGATCACGAGAAATTTCCTCCAAAGGTTCAACCCCCTCAGCAGTAGACTCAAGGTTGAGTCTCCTAGAAGCCCTGGTGACACGTTTAGAGGTAGAGACAGGGTGGGTGGCAGGGGCAGCAACAGGAGGAAAAGAAAGAAACTATTTGTTATTCATGAATAAGATTTGTTATACAATTAATAGCGATCACTGAAATTGTAATTTTGTACATCCTATTAAAACCATAATAATTTTTTTATTGATAAGGTGGGTTGAAGGGACACATTCCCTATTTAAAAAAACAGAGGCTAAACCTCAAGTGTTCATAAAAAAATCACAACCAGGTCACACTGACATACTAAGAAAAACTAGATTTTATTCTATATCCTACTACTAAGACCTGCTAACACCTAATTAACAACATCTATCGAAATATTGAGACCCTCCATAGACTGACTCAGATCCATCCTGAGATCCATATCGGAGTCCCCATCAGCAGTGTTTTATTTGAGCCAACTCCTCCAAATATACTCAAAGGCATCTCCTGCAGATGCTCACAGCCCCATTCACCAACTCAGCATCGGCTCCAATGGAAAACTAAGGGCTTTCATGTTAGGGAGTTTAATGTGAGCCCGACCACAAATTTTCTCCTTTGCGAAAACCACTAAATACTCGGTAAACTCCAACAACACCCTGAACAACTTCTCCATTTCAGTGAAGTCCACAAAATTAAACCCAGTAGAACCCAGATCGCCTTCAGTCACCAGCCAAGACACAAGATTTAAATTAGAAACCTCAGAGCTAAAATTCTCGCAAAAGAGGGTCATATCCAGTGAGTGGCGAGATTTACCACCTCCACTTTCAAGTGACAAAGGACAAGAAAATTCTTGACAAATATGGATGTAATGCCGCTATTAATCCTTGGCCACCCTTCCACATTCAGAAATTCTAACCCCAGGACTAGTTTAACAGCCTCCATATCATCAGCACAAGTGATACGAAAATTCTTCTTCAACCTACATTCAGATACCTTATTCCATAAATTCATCTCCCACATATCGCATGACAAAGAAAGCTTGGTGGCCCAAGGAGGATCCACTATAGAAGCTAAATGAAATTAGGTAAATGCATTCTACGCAACCACCTTAAGTAGAATCCCAATCCCTCGCACATGGGAAAGAACTTCCGTCATTTCCATGACAAGGAGAATCATTTGAGATAATTGTATCAAGGCCCTCCCACGCAGAGAAATTACTTTTCATCTTCTCCCAAGGATTTTTCTCAATCCCTTTATTAGCCAGCCAATCGGCACACTGATTACCCTCCCTATACACATGCCTGATACTCCAATTGTTGAATTTGGATAATTGCCATAAAAAAATTTGAACACCCCAATCAAGCTTCCATGATAAGGCTCTTTTTTTAATAATGACATCGATAATGACCAAGGAATCACCTTCAATCTCCAGGTTCTCAATTTTAAGAGAGGCAGCTAAGAGTAGACCCTTGCTAAGAGTTCACAACTCAGTAGAATTTCATGTGCCAACTTTGAGCTTATAGGAAGCATCTCCCACCACCTTACCCAACAATATGTGAACCAGGAAACTAGCACCAGAAGCCCCATGGTTCCCTCACACAGCCCCACCAAAATTAATCTTAAATAAGCCAAGGGGAGGTGGGGACCATTTAACATTTCTCCTAGCCAAAGAGGAAGGAAGAGAATATTTCAAGGCATTATCCCTCGGTTTGATAATATTTGGCCAACTCCTTTCTAACACCCTATCTTGTGAAGTAAAAGGACAATATCTAGACCAATTTGAGGACACTACTTTAGATATAGCTCCTTCCAACCTAAAAAGGACCAATTCAACTTAGTTTCTTTCCTCCTTGAAGATCCTTTTATTCCTTTCCCACCAGATGTGCCAAAGGAGAAGCCGAAGGCTAAAAAACCAAATGGAAGAAAGAGCACTTGACTGGAATTTAACAGGACAAGCCAAGATGGCTTCATGGAGGAAGTTAGGCTGAACCTAAGGGAGGTTGAGTTTGGAACACAGCCAATTCCAACATTTCACTGAAAAGGGGCAGTGCAATAATAGATGATCCCTAGCTTCCTCTATCTTTCCACACAAAATACATCTAGTGGTTCCCTGAAACCCAATTTTTTTCCTTCTTTCCTGAGTAAGAATTTTACCCTGGAAATCCATCCAAGAGAAAAGATCCACCTTCAGAAGGCAAGAGTATTCCCAACAATCCTTCCAAATACTATTCTCAACAGCAACCTCCGTATGTAACATAAGATAACCGATATGAGGGGAGTAAGAACCCGAGGAAGCAATGGTCCAGATAATTTCATCATGTTTATGAGATAACATAACTTGTCTATCCTTTAGAGAAGACATGAAATTCTTATTATTTTCATCCAAAAAACCCAAATGATCTAGGTTTTTACATTGTAACACGGAGGGCAGAGGGTCAACCATAAGTCCATAGTTAGAAACAAACGGACCCCATTATTCAAGAAACCTTCCTTTAATCCCTTGAAACTCTGGAATTTCGCCAAGAGTAGGGAAACCATTACAAGGATAATCCCAAAAAAGGGATTTTTCACCATTCCCCAATCTCCATTCAACATTATAAAAAAACAAAGATCTACAATCAAGAATAAAGTTCCAGATATGGGATCCCCTAGGAGGGTTCACAATACAGAGGATAGATTCTTGAAGAGGGCATCCCAAGTGTTTCTTTTGAAACACCAGACTAAGATGACCGTTGGGATTGGAAATCAGGTTCTAGACCAACTTAGCACCAAGTTCCAAATTTTGTAAACCCATATTAAGAATCCCATCTCATCCAAGCCCTTTGGGTTTAGCAAGATTATCCCAACTGATCAACGGAATATTATTTTCTCCATAGAGACCTTGCAAAAGAAACTTTCTCAAAATAACCTTTAACTTCTCCAAAACACCTTTGGGAATTTCGAGAACAGAGATAAAATACATAGAAGATGCACAGGGAAGCACTTTAATAAGAATCAACCTCCCAAATAGGGAGATCCATTTACCTTTCCAAGAGTTTAACTTAACCTCCAAAGAGGAGAGCAAGTCCTTCCAAAAATAAGCCTCAACAAAACCTTTAAATAAGGAGATACCAAGATATTTGACCAGAAAACAACCCTTTTTTAATCTGAAGATATTTAGAATTATAGCTTTAAGTTGTGGAGAGACATTGAAGAAGAAGATGAAGGATTTAAGAAGACTAAGTTCTTGCCCGGTTGCTTTCTAGTAACCATCTAATGTTACTTTTAACTCCTTAGCTTCACGAATACTATCCTTTCCAAAAAAAAGGTATCATCCGTGAATTTTTGGTGGTAGAGAGGAGGGACTCCATTTGTAATTTTCAAACCCCTGAATTTAACTTCCACCATATTTTTCCTGATAGACCTGCCAAGAGATTCAACAACCCAGATATAGAGAAAGGAGGACAAAGGGTTCCCCTTTCTAATGCCTCTATTGCTAAATTATATACCCTCAGAACTCCCATTTATCAAAAAAGAGAAAGAAGGGCAAGAAATACAACTTAAGATCCAGTCACACAATATCTTGGAGAAGCCAAACTTCTGAATTGCTCTAATGAGAAATCTAAAGTTCATCTTATCATAAGCCTTGTTGATATCAAGCTTCAAGAGCATACCTGGAGCATTATTAGAAGAAAGGGAGTGAGTCAGCTCTTGGGACAAAATTACTCCCTCTAATATTAATCTGGCAGGCATAAAACCCATTTGTTCTTGGGATACAAGAAGATCCAAAACTACTTTCAATCGAAGGGAAATGGCCAAAGCTCACTTGATTTTTGTTTCCAATAAATTTCCTCTCTTAGGAGAAACTCACCCAGTTCGCCTAGGAGGGACTTCTCCAAAACAAAATCCTCTTGATCCATCCCATAATTGAACACTTTTAAATTAAGAGCTTTCAATTCAGATTCCACCCGAGATTTTTCTTGAAAAATATTTTGAAGAACTTACCACTTAACTCTAGCAAGTCCTTTTTCAGTCTCTTCAGCTTTTATGCCAGTACAAACATCTTAGAGCCCTCAACTTGATATGAATTTCACCAGAGATTAATCCACCCTTCAAAAGAAGAATCTCTTTGCCATATAATTTCAAACTTGAAAGATGATTTGTGAGGAGCTTAATCAAAGTTGACCATGAGGCACACCAGAAAATGATCTGATCCAGACCAAGGAAGAACGAGTCTCTCCATAAAAATGTCTTTAAGAGACAAATTAGGGCAAACCAAAAAATTGAAAACACAACACTAGTTTATACAATGAATAATGATATATTTCTTCTATATTCAATATATTATTTAACCCATATAAATAGGATTTTACATCCCTAGAATATAGGAAACTGCTTGAACTACCCAACCCACAAATATCTCACATTTCCTATATACGTAAGTTGTTTATTAAAAACTTCACATATAAACAAATATAATAACAAACCTAACAATTAATAATATGAGTTGTTAACCAACTCATATTATATTACAAATAATAATTATGATTAATAATGTTTAAACAATAATATTAATCCTAACATTCATCCCCTTAGTGTGAACATTATTAATCACTAATCTTCACCCCATTAATGTTAACACGATGAAGAACCATATTCAAAGAAATTGAACCACCTCCTGAAAACACTTCTTAGACCAGGTAAAAACTCCATATATTATCTCTTTACCCTCGTAAAGGCGTAGTGTCGAGTTGAACTATGCAGGAATGCTCCCTTCTTCTTTGGGTTCCTGTGGGACTTTCCCTTCCTCCCCGGGTTCCCGAATTCTGAATCTCCAAGATCCACAAGCTTCACACTAGCTGGATAACCATCCCTTGAGTCTACCTTGAAATATTCTCTTCCTCCCAAAAGTGATTATTATGAAAACATGACTCCTCCAAAAAAATCTGAAAAGGGTTTATTCAGCAAACCATCACACTGAAAATTAACTAAAAATAGAAACCACACTGCATACATGTCACCAAACCATTTGTACAGCCCCGTCGTTGGCAGCTGACGAGAGGTTGCTGAATGACCTCCATCCTCTTGTGCCTCCATCCTCCATTGATATGCTACTAAATCAGCCGGATGTGATCATGAAGCACAATTATAACTCGAACGTCGGATTCCACTGAAAATGAATCCGTGAGGCAATTTTTTTTTGTTTTTACAATTTTTGACAATTCGACTATTTGACTATAAATGAATTATGAATACACAAATTTGATGACAAAAAATATGACATTTTGATAATTAACTCTTGACTTTGAACACCCTAAACCTAAAATAATACTTTTGACGATATTACAAATTTGATGACTCTTTTGACTCGGATAAGAAAATTTGACTAAATTTTTAAAAAGTAATAAAATGAGATTACTTTTTAAATGAAAATGACTCTAGAATCTCGACTCATTTTAAAATAATACTATTGAGATACTTTATAATGATATACATTGGAGTCTTCTTTTACATCATGAAAATTGTAACTTTTGACTACGACAACTAATGATCATTATAATAAACTTTAACGTGGATAGAGCATAAATGACACCTAGACTTCAATTCATGACTAATAGTTACAAAACTAATTACAAAACTATGGACTCAAACCAAGAAAAGCTAAAACATTAAATATTTTACTTAATTATGACTTTTAAAGTAAGACCAATCGACTGCAATACCTATTGCACATAGGTGTTTAGCCTTGATAGACTGGCTGTGGAATTTGACAAGCTCTGGATGAATCTGCATCAAAATATTGTTGGTATATTCTCTACGTACTCCACCAGAGTCAATAGAGATCGCAGGTTAGACACGTTTCATACTTCTTTGATGTCCATTTGATATGTAATTTAAGAATGTAGACAAATTAATTGACACCACACAATATAATCAGGTCCCTAAAAAATGTTGTGTCTACTCCAATTCTCCAAGGCACAGAGTAGAACCAATCACACAATTTAGCCACTTTTACAGCTGATCAAATAATTTTAGAAATTAAACATGGGAAAACAACAAGAATACGTGATTATCTATAGATCTTGTGACAGGAAGAAGGACCGTAGTGTGTAGCTTCTTCATTTGGAACAATGACATTGAAATAATTCCACCACACGACACATAGATTAGAGAGAAGAAAGGCAGATCTGATTTGGAGAGATTTGGACTACGCTTAATGTCGACAGCAGTTGTTGTTGACACTACTTCCAAACACCTTGTATTACCGATGCCAAATTTTGACAGTGCACAACCTATCTATCAATACGTTCTGATACAATTATTTTAGTCCAATGCCAAAATGTTGAACAATGCTAGACATGAATCTTGATACAAGGATGATTTGTAAACAAAAAATTTATTCCACACAGATATATATCTCTTGCAAATTGCTTTGAATAATATGTATGGTTTGTCACACCACTAGCATCGCGCAAATATTTCAGTGATGCCTTTCCATAGACTATAGAAAGTGCTTTATCTTTGTTGTCTCATTGACGGGGGCAGTTAAACACAGAAGATGCCCGTAACAATAATTAAAACATTATAGAAAAGAAAAAAAATCACTCTGATATTTGATAAGCTCACGGATCCTCACATGAACATAACTGCAAAGACACTCATATGTCAAGGCAAGATATTTGAATAATCACCCCTACCGATTCTCAGGATTCCATTGCTCTGATACCAAATGAAAACACAACACCATTTTATACAATGAATACTGATATATTTCTTCTATATTCAATATATTATTTAACCCATATAAATAGGATTTTACATCCCTAGAATATAGGAAACTGCTTGAACTACTCCAACCCACAAATATCTCGCATTTCCTATATACGTAAGTTGTTTATTAACAAATTCACATATAAAAAAATATAATAACAAACCTAGCAATTAATAATATGATTTTTTAACCAACTCATATTATATTACAAATAATAATTATGATTAATAATGTTTAAACAATAATATTAATCCTAACAAAAACTATCTTCTCTTTCAACAATATTACTAAATCCTTTTCTCCTGTTACTCCAGGTGAACCATCATTCCTTAGGCTCCAGATCATACAGAGCGTTTTCCCTAATAAATCAATAGAATTATAATTGAGACTGTAGGTTTCTATTAATACTTCCTTTCTTTTCTTTACAATCAGAGATGACATTAAAATCCTCTCCCAAGATGAAAAATTGATCACCCAGAGTAGAGGCTAATTGAAGAAGATCCGACCAAATATTTCTTTTTCCAAGTATACTATTAGGGGCATACACATTAAAGATAAAGAAACTAAAATGAGAACATCGAACGATAACACTTATTAGTTTCCAGTTGGGGTACTGAGCTTGTAGTTCTAAATTAACAAATCCTTCCTTCCATAGAATGTCAAGACCCCTAAAAGCACCAGACGAACCCAAGAAAACCCCTTTCCATCCTCTTCCAACTTTTCTCCACATATTATCAGCTTCCGTGATGGACAACTTTGTTTCCTGTAAAAGAACCAAACATTCCACTGAGGAGAGGATATAACACTTTAGAAATATTTGTTTTTCAAAGGTTTTGAGTCCTCTGACATTCTAAGAAAATAACTTCATTGGAAACATGGAAGGATTTTCACCTTCCAGGAATAAAAAATGTCAAATTTCAGGGTACTCTACTTTCCTGAATCAACTTCTATTCGAGAGACCTCCTATTTAGATTTTCTACCCCTCTTGCCAAAAGAACCACATAAGGCTGACCCTAAACCTTCTTGGTAAACAACTAATTTGGAAGGATCTAGATCAGGAACAAATCCCTTTGGTTCAATCTCCCCATCCTCCTTTTCACCAGTAGAGGTGAAGGGCATATCCATAGCCAAAGTATCATTATTTGAAATCCACCCATTAAGGGTTTCCAATGAAGAGGCCTACCCCTTATCCATACCTTCTTTAATTAAGGAAGAAAGAGACCTAGAATCCCTGTGAACTTCCTTCGTTTCCTTCAAAAGGGAGTGAGGAGTCAAATTCTACGATAAGCCTGAAATTTCCAAGACATAAATGGGATGACCCACAAGTATGTCATACTTAGCACAAGTCAAAGGGAGGGAGGGATCACAGGAGAGATCCGAAGCACTCTTCAAATCAATTGATAGGGGGGAGGGGTATTAAGTGACCTCTTAATTTTATCTAGGAAAACCTTCCTCAAATGATCTAATTTTTCACAAGAGAAGCAATTAACATTCAATCCCTCATAGTCAATCAACTGAAATCTAGAGCCCCTAGTAGAGTTTAAATTAACTAAACTTGGGAGATGGGAGGACAGATCCATTTCTACACAAAACCAAGCCGAATAATTCCTCCATGCCAATAGGGAAGGGTTAAAAATAGGGACCCACGAACCGAGGGAATTGACAATAGCCTTTAAAGTGAACTGGTTCCGGAATTTAGAGGGCAGATTATGAAAACTCAACCACAGCAGGTCTCATAGAATTTTTTCTGAGCGCAGGTTAAATTTTGAGGACCAAGGTCAAATATATAGACTAGAGGAATTTAGAAACCAGGGTCTACCCTTATATATTTTCTCCAACATAGCCTCTGAATGGAATAGGACTTGGAAGAAGTGATTTTCAAGAAAAAATACCTTGGGTTTTCGCTCCTTTCCCTAGAACCAATAAACCCAATTAAGAATTTTTCTTCTAGAAAATATAGCCCCCACGAATTTGTAACAGATCACCCTTTTAACCCGGACATCCATGAAATCCTACCCTGAACCTAAAGGGAGATCCACATGCACCATTTCCATGGATATTTTGAATCCAATCCCACCAACCTTGATTTCATCTAGATCTAACGGACCGGAGAGCTCGCACTCAATTGGATTAGAAGGTACCTCCTTCCACACAAACAGGGAAGAAAAACCATTCCCTTGACATGACATAGCTTCCGCTACCAAATATTTTAAAGCCAAAATCCGTAATAGCGAGGTTAGGAATTTGATCACTGCGTCAGGGAAAAAAATTTGCACCAATGAAGACATATCTTCCTTCACTTGAGCTTCTGAGACTTTTCCTACCCACTTTACTCTGTCGCCATTTCCAAGCAGAATGTTTTTTCCTCCTGAGGCTATCACCCATGAGAAGGGAACTTCTGTCGACCCTTCCTTCGCGACAATGGTAATCTTCGCATACGAATTTTTTTTTTTATGGGATTCACGTATTTTGCGGACCATCTTTTACGGCCGCCTCTAAATTACATAAAAAATTTCATTTAAGTTACTATTTATTTATAATAGAATTATTATTGTTTACTTTGAGGCTATAATAAAAACTAGAAGATATTTATTACATACAAATTAAATGTAAAACATATGATTTTTTCAAACCTCAAAAAACTAAATGTGGTTTAATATTACAAAACATAATCTATCTTGAATAAAATAGTAATTTAGAGCATGGAGAAATCCTTAAATAATTCATCTTTCCATTGATTACAAAACACAAATTTTTTTTAACTTAGAGACATAAAAATTAGCATTATTAACTTAACAGTGAAGACAAAATTCAGATAAACAACTAATATTTGTTGGAATATGCATATTTTATGCATGTAATTTCCCCCGTGAATAAAGACTAAATTAGCAAATAACAATTTGACTATTTCATAGAGTTTGTAGCTCATTAGAGTTCTATTTTAATTAGAGTTTAATTTTAGGAATAGATAAAGATAAATAAATAAAGAGTTTGTTTTATGCATGCATAACATGCGTTGAAATTAGAACACTTCAGTTCAGATTTTGGAAAGCTCTGTTTAAGTACAATTCATAGTCAAGTTTATTATGAGTCATTTTTATATATTGCAAGAGAAATTTTAATTGTTGTATAATGCAAGAAATAGTGATGCATGAAAAAAAATGAATGTAAATAGCCGAAGCACTAACAGAAGTGAATGAATAAATTTGTTTATGCATAACAGTGCTGATTTTTCGTGATTACTCTGTTTTTTATGTGTTTATTTGTGTTTCGTTATTTCAGTCTGCATATTTTCTACAAATTAGCATCACAACATTTTTTTATAGCTATAGTCACAAAATCATGCACTTTAGACATTATTTATCCCGATTTCATACTACTATTTATAAGGTTCTTGAGTGAAGAAAGTATTAATTAACTCTCATATTTTGGCCATCTTGTTTTATTGTATTCATCATTACCAACCTCTTGCACCCATATGCCCATTCATCTTTTTTCATCCCATGTTATTTTAACCTCAAATGGGGAACCCACGCCAGATAAGTACTGGGGTGCATGTGGGTGACCTGGTCCCACCGAGGGTGCCACGGTCATTTTTGCACTTTCTTGCCACTTTTTGTGTTCTTTCTAGTTGTTTGAGATCTTTATCTTTCTTGTGGTCATACTTTTTGGGATTAATTACAAAATTAGATAGAGAAAAAAATATAAATATAAAGTTATGAGACCATAATGAGTGACCTATAATCATTCACTACTATCACTCACCTAGAGTTACATCCATCTATTGTATTGGAGATCACTTACATCCACATAACTCCATCATTAAGGCACAAGGATTGGAAATCTGCATCACACACTTCATAGGGGGATGATTCTATTCTATTCCATGCACACATGCTATTACATTTTCTACGTTTAGTTGTTTCTCGCTAATTCACAAATTTGAATGGCACAAGAGCACTTAGGAAACATTATGCACACACTCACGAAAACTACATTTGAGTCTAAAATGTAGTGTGAAATTTGGTTAGTAAGCCCACTATTATGGTAGCTAAGGTCAGTCTGACCAATTCATTTGCATCTTTCTTTTGTTAGGGTTTTGATACTTATTTTGGTATTTTTTAGGTCTTTACATCATCTTGGATCATTGATGGCATGCGTTACAGGACAAATTTTTTTATGCGACATACAGTGAATGTTTCGGACCACCTTTCAACCCTGTGAGATTCATTTTCAGAGCTTTTACACAAACCACGGTGCCCATTTTACAGACTAGAGTGTCTGCAGGCTCACCAGTCCTTCTCTAGGCACTCCAATCCAGCTAGATCCTCAAGATCCATCATTTTCAGAACTTCTTCACAGTTGTTTCCACCTCCATATTTTCCATTCATCACTACGACAATATCATGCGAGCATTTGTTATTCAGTTATGTTTTTTCCTCTTCTCTCTTGGACATTAAGGTTAGTATTTCCTTTTACATATTTGTTTAGCTCATCTCTTATTGTGTTTACTTACTTTATTTACACCTATTCATAACTTTAGATCAACTATCCACATCTACCGCATATTAGTTAATTTTAGTTAATCATTTTGGTGAAACCGACTCAATCATTCATGTTTATAGATTCTATATTATTTGCTTCTCAATCATTCGCATTTATAGATTCTATATTATTTGCTTGTCACCCTATAGTTTGATCATCATGAGTATCTCAATCAATGATTATTTTCTTTCCAATCCATATTTACTACATAGAGTCAAACATTTTCTTGCTACTAATCGTATTCATGCTGACATTTACCCCGAATCGATTTAACAATCCTTTGTCGATGCCTTTTCTTCACATATAGTACTCAATTCCAGCCTTCCCTTTGATGTTCAAACTTTTAATAATGGGCCCACCACTGTATATCATATCTCACATTCATAATATAGCTGTCAAGCATACTTTTATTGATAAAGGGTCTGAACTTAAATTGTGTCCTATGTCATTCCTTGAAATTTTAGGTCATTCCACTCTTGACGTCAGTCCATATAGTATTTCACTATGTGCTTATGATGGTTATGTCCGTCCATGTATTGGTCAGATTACGTTACCTACCACTATTGGTCCCAAGGCCATCCACACTATTTTATTTTTTGTTGACTTCCCAGTCTTCTACAATTGTCTCCTTGGTAGGCCATGGCTTCATGCCATACAAGATGTTGCTTCTACCATACATAGTTGTGTAAAATTATTATATCAAAGCATTAAGTACATCGTGTTAGTGTGAAATCACAACACCCCCAGATGTCTCTTAGATAGTTGTTGATAATGGGGCATCTGGTGTGATTTGCATAACATTGGATCATCTCTCAAGCTGTGGGACTTACGAACTTGAGATGATCCTCCAGAGAAAGTTGGTTCTTCTTCCTAAACTACCTGCCACAAGCTAGTTCAGTGCAGGTGAACTAATCTATCCTAGTCTAACCATCCAAGGAGACAGGGAGAAAGAGAGAATGCAAGAAAATAAACCTACACTAAAGTGGTGATACATTAGAGAAGGAAAGTGTTGATCATAGATCCAACTGCCTAGAAATGAGTGAGAGGTGAGCAATGGAGAGGATGGACAAGATGCATCACAGAAAAAAGATAAGGTTCACACTAAAAACCATTTCAAATCCCTTAAATGTAGTTCCCAGAACCTGGAATGGACATTAGAGATATGCACATGATACCCTATAACAATGAGAGTCAAGAAGAGACAAAAAAATGAGGCAAGGATGGACAAAATGCATCACAAAACAGGTTTTATTGCTCCAGAAGTTTACATAGTACATCATTATCAGGAAAGAGGCAAGAAAATTGCACTACAAAGAAAAGGGAGGAGGTTTAAACTCCACATTCGACTCTAGGAAAGAATGAGTGAGGGGGGCAGAGAGGTAAAATGACCAACAACCTTGGAAATGAGCCAAGCTCTTACATTTATTGATGAAATGATGAGAGAGAAGAACAAAAGGAGGGAAAATCTGATTTGAAAACTCAACCACCAACATTAATCCCTGTAAATATTCTTACAACCTGTCAAATCCTGTTCCACATGTCTGCTTTGGTGCGTTGGAGAAGGAAGGATAAAAAATCAGATTAGATTTGGGTAGTTGAAGCAATCAGATCGCTTATTAATGGCATGAAAGACATTTTCCCATTTTTCACCCACCAAAGCCTACAAAAAAATAATATTTTATGCTTTCATGGCATAGAGAAGGTCAATCCCTTTCCAAAAAATCTTCTCTCGCTCAAATCTGAGCTTCCAATCAAAATATAAGGCCATATGAAGATTTTGCATCACATCCGTACAAAAATGGAGAAATTCATATTTTGCAAAACAAACCTGCGGGCCTGCAATGGCAAACTACGCCATTTGAAAAAAATCACAAAATTCCAAAAAACCTCTGCAACCCTACAACCATGAAATTCACTTTGGCAAAAAAACCCTCCATCTTAGAAATCAATTTTGCCTAAAAAACCTACATGGGCCCAAAATTATAATTTGGGAAAAAACCCTCCGTGGCCCTGTAACTTTGTAACTTTTCATTTGGCAAAAAAAAATGTCCTCGAGCTTACAGGCCCACGCCTTCAAACTATGCCATTTGCAAAAGTTGAAAAAAATCCAAAGTTTCCCCAACGGCCCACTTCCCTACAGCTGACAAAGGCCTGACACGTGGCTTCTCTAGGCATCGGCAAAGGTGTGGCTTATTTTATACTTTTAACCTTTAAAAAACAAAAGCCAAAAATCCCAAAGTTCCTCCGACGACCTGCCTTACCGTTTTGACTTGATTCATGGCCACGTGTCACTTGCGGGCCTTAGACATTTTTACCTTTTCATTTCTCCGTGGGCTCGCAAGCCCACAATTGTAAATTACTCTTTTTAGAGAAAAGTGTCAAAGTGAAAAATTTCCCCGCAGCCCTGCGGCTTCACAATTTTCCCCTTGGCAAAAAGTCTTCCCCAGGCCCGCCGACTCGATTTTGGCAAAAACTCCTTCCGAGGCCCATCAGCTTGTAACTTGCAAAATATGAAGAGTTAGAAGGAATTCTTTACATTTTTGGAAAGGGGAATAAATTTCTATTTGATGAAGGTGCTTGCAGAAATTTTGGCTTTTGATGTCCCATTTGTTCCACCATTGACTGGGCTGTTTGGGCTGTTGATCTCCACCTTCACCGATTTCCTTTGCTTGCGGCCTTTTCGGCATTTTTTGGCCCGACCGTCCCAGACAAAAATCTCTTCATTTGCTACAATATACTTATCTTTTCTTTTGTTTAAGGATCTTTCATAATTTCAGGTCCTGGATGTCCCAAATGAACCTGTGTTGTCTAGGACAAAACGTTCTACTTTTTCTGCATTGAACTGACTTTGGCCATTTCAGGAAAATTGGGTTTTTTGGTCTGACGTGTCCCTACTTAACTTGTGCGTTCTGGAACGTTTTGACCTGATTTTTCCACATTGATTTGCATTTTGGCCACAAACTCGGTACGAGGAGCCTTGGTACAACCCGCATTGGTTCCATCTGCATCCTCCAGACCCGCAATGATTTAAAACAAGCCTTTTGACTTTATTTTTTGGATTTTATCCAAATTTGTCTAACTCTTTGAATATTTTTCTTGGATGGGGAAGTTAGATAGAACCCAAAGGGGACCCCTAAAACATGATTTTGGGCCTTGAATCCATATCCCTCTTGCTCGGTCTTGAAGAAACACATGTAAGTTATCCAAACTACGTAGGGGGTGAATTTTGGATAACAATTTGGTGACTCAATGGGGACATATTGCCTTATAGATGATAGTGATCAATGGCCTTGAAGCATCCATGTTAGGCATGGAGTCAAGCCTAATAAACACAAAATGTGATTTGAACTTTAATAATCAGATTCCTTAGCCAATTTGAACACTACTAGAGCTGGAGTTGATCTTACCAAAACGTGACCTACAATGCACTTTACATGAGTAAACAAAACTCCACAACACAGACTATGTACAAAAATTGGAAATCATACATGCCTTAAATAAGACATGCAAAGTGTACACAAGCACTTCTTCTGTTGAAATCAAACCTACCTACTCTACTCTAACCAGAGAGAAAAGGGAAATTTCAAACAAAACCTACTACTAGAGTGATGAGAAATAACTTCCCTTCCTCAATAATCGGACATCCATGCAAATGATTTGGTGCTGAACATGACTACTTGGCATGAGTTGAAAAACTAACAACAGGCCTGGTCCACCACCCAAATCACCCAAACTATCAATTGGAAACAAAATAAAAACCTCTTTTAGTTGCTCTGCATTTTGACTGAAGAGGCATTATAGTTGATCATTGGTACTTTGATACTCATCCTCATGCTTAAAAGCAATCATGACTAGTGTTAGCTCCTCTCTTGGCTCTCCAATGGAGCCAAGTACCTGATAGGGCACGGTAAGGTCCTTTGAATGTGTCCATTGCTCTGAAATTCAACTCCAAAAATGGAGTCTTCTTGCAAATCCTTCCTGGGTGGATGGTGTGGAAGAGATGATGAAATTATCTTCCTCTTTTCCTTTCCTCTATCTTGATGAAGAACATTGGAATACTTGGATCCTCCAACCTTGGTTCCAGAGAGATGTCATGAAGTGTAGACTATTGTTCTTGAATGCTCTCCTTCATGGCAGCATGAGATAATGTGCCTTAGAAAGGTGGATGATGGAGGAGAAAAATGATGTGATCTCCATGGGCTCCTCTCCATCAAATAAATCCTCATAATTTAGATAGATAATCAACCTCCTCATTGCCCAGTTGCTTGTGTTCAACCTCCTCCATGGTGTCCTCTTGATCTACAACTCTTCTCACCATGGTTCCTCATCATCTTCAAACATGAAGCTTGAAAGATCAAACTCTTCTTCCACATTAGAGATCGAAGGGAATGAAGTGGGAGGAAAAACTAAAGGATATCTTTTGTGGGCTTCTTTGTACTTGAAGCCTCTTGAAACTATATTGTTCTCCTCTATAGACTACAGTGCACTCCTCCTCTTTTGGATTTGGAGTAGTTTCTTCTTCCCTCACTTGGACTGGATTATGTGGCTGGAATTGGATCAGACATTATCTTCAAATAAAGTGCCAACATGGACACTTGCATTCAAAGAACACAGAATGTTGATCATGCTTGTTCCACTGCTGCTACAAAATCAGCCTTCGCCACCACTGGCTCTTCAAATTTTACCTCCTCTGTAGGCTTAACCAGGAAGGGTATTTGTACTATCCCAAATTTGAGAGCCAATCTCACTAAGATTCTAATATTTTCTTCTCTATTTTGCGTCTTCTTCTTGATGCTCACCTTGACTGGATTTTGGTATTTTTTCCCTGCATGGAAATGGGAAAGTAGGAGGAGAGGTGGGTTGGATATTCAACCAGTTCTGCTATTGTGTTGTGGTGGAGGGGAAGGTATTTTTTTTTGCTCTTATGGAAGGGAATTGGAGCTGGAATAGAAAAGGGTAGAAGAATTTAGGTGGGATGGAAGGACTAGGGGGTGGAGAAGGGAATTTTAAATTTGGGGGAGCATATAATGGACTTGAAACTTTACACTGCTGAAATTATAGAGTTTCGGAAGGAGAAAATGAAGAACAAGGACCTGGTGACATGACTTACCCATTGACAAGTTTGTCTCATACTTTGCTCATATGCCTCAACATCCTCATTCCAATGTGAAAGTTGGGGCAGCACTGCAGTCATGAAGTAAAGCGTCTCCTGATATTTGTAGTGTCTTTGGAAAAGGGCCAACCCATGGACAAGGTGCCCTGCAACCAATATTCAAGGCTTTCATATGTGTTGTAGCCCTTACTTGAACCATGCTAGCCTCCATTCTTTGGATCTTCTCTGGAAGATAAGCATTCTCCATATATTTGTTATCATTATGGATGCATACCCTAGTTCTTGATATGTTTTATAACCAAACTGATTTTGGGATTTACTCAAATGGGTAGGCATATTTGGTTTTGAATATGCTCATAATGCTGATCTAGATGATTTGAGGAGTACACTGGAGGTGGAATGCATTGTTGTCTGCTGCACGTGTGAATTCCACTATGGGAATGAGGCCATGATTGCTGCAACTTCATAGAATGGAAGAATATGAAATATGTGGAAAGAAATAGGAATGAAAATGAATGGAAAGAAGATTTGCAACTTCAGAGAGTGGGTTGTTGACTAGATGGAGTTGCACAAGATGTGCTTGAAATGTGCCTCCAAAGGCTGAAATCTTCACCAAGAGCACATCAAACCGGATGAAAATGAAAATGGTAAGGTGCTTTTGAACCTGTCCCACCAGGCATGCCAAAACTGTTGGTGTGAAATCATAGCACCCCCAGAATGGATCTCGGATTTGTTGTTTGATGATTGGGAATTTGGTGTGATTTGCATAACATTGGATCATCTCTCAACCTATGGGACTTGAAAACTTGAGATGCTCCTCTAGAGAAAGTTGGTTCTTCTTCCTAAACTACCTACCACAAGCTACTCTAGTGTAGGAAAACTAATTTTATCCTAATCTAACCAATTCCAAGAAGACTAGAGAGAAAGAGAGAATGTAAGAAAATAAACCTAAACTAAAGTGGTGATACACCAAAAAAGGAAGGTGTTTATCAAAGATCCAACTTCCTAAAAGGGAGAGAGGTGAACAATGGAGAGGATGGACAAGATACATCACAAACCAGAGATAAGATTCACACTAGAACACCATTTCGAACCCCTTAAACACAGTTCCCAAAACCTGCAATGGACATCAGAGATATTTGCATAAAATAACCTGTAACGATGAGAGGCAAGAAGAGACAACAAAATATGTAAAGGATGGATAAAATGCATCAAAAAACAAGATTTTATTGCTCCATAAGTTTACACAATACATCATTATCAGGAAAGAGGCAAGAAAAATGCTATTACAGAGGAAGGAGAGGAGCTTTAAACTCCACATTCAACCCTTGGGAAGAATGAGAGAGGATGATAGAGAGGAAAGATGACCAACAACCTCAAAAATGAACCAAGCTCTTACATTTATAGATGAAGTGACAAGAGAGAAGAAGAAAAGGGGGGGAAATCTGATTCGAAAATCTCAACCAACAAAATTAATCCCTTCAAATCTACATGCAATCGTAACAAATCTAGTTCTCCATGCCTACTTTGGCACATTGGAGAAGAAAGGATAGGAAAATCATATTTCATATCTGGGTAGTTGAAGCAATCTGATCACATATTAATGGTGTGAATGCTTTTTGCCCCATTTTTCACCCACCAAATCCTACAAAAATAGATATTTTAATGCTTGCCATGGTAGTAAAGGAGGTTGCGCCCTTTCAAGAAAATTCTTATCTCGCTCAAATCTGAGCTTCCAATCAAAAGATATGGCTGTTTGAATATTTTTCATTCACGTTTGTACAAAAATGGTGAAATTGCATTTTTTTGCAAAATAGACCCGTAGGCCCACAATGGAAAACTGTGACATTTGCAAAAAAATGCACAAAATTCCAAAAGACCTCCATAGCCCCGCAACCACGAAATTCACTTTGGTGAAAAAAACCCTCCGGCTTGGAAATCGCTTTTGCCGTCAAAAAACCACATGCGGGCCCGAAATTACAATTTGCTAAAAAAACCGTCTGCGGGCCCCGTAGCTTTGTAACTTTGCATTTGGTGAAAAGACCCTCCTCGAGATCATGGGCCCTTTCCTTCAAAAAGTGCACCATTTGCAAAATTTGTAAAACTTTCAAAGTTTTCCCCAACGGCCCACTTCCCCACAGCTGATAAAGGCCTTATACGTGGCTTGTCTGGGACGTCAGCGAGAGGTGTGACTTACTTTTATAATTTTACGCCTTTTCAAAACAAAAAGTTGAAAATTCTAAATTTCCTCTGATGACCCGCCTTCCCACTTGGACTTGAAACATGGCCACGTGTCCCTTGCGGGCCTTAGGACGTTTTTTCCCTTTCATTTCTTTGTGGGCTCGCGGTCCCGCAATTGTAAATTGTGCCTTTTAGCGAAAAGTGCCAAAAGTCCCCCATAGCCCCCGCGGCTTTGGAAGTATCCCTTTGGAAAAAATTCTTCTACGGCCCCCGCAAGTCCATGCAAATTTCCCTTTCGGTGAAAATTCTTCTATAGGCTCTGCTGGTCTGCTTTTGGAAAAAAATCCTTCTTAGGCCTGGCGGCCCGTAACCCTGCAAAATATGAAGGAGTTAGAAGGAATTCTTTACATTTTTGGAAAGGGGAATAAATTTAATTATTTGATGAAGATGCTTGGGGAAATTTCTCCTTTAGATGTCCCATGTTTTCTACCCTTGACTGGGCTGCCTAGGCCATTGACCTCCGTCTTCTCCCATCTCCTTTGCTTGTGAGCCCTCTCAGCATTTTTTTGGCCCGACCGTCCTAGATAAAAATATACTGCATTTGCTTGAAATATACTTAGATCTTTTCTCATTGTGTGCGTGATTTATTGGAATTTCATGATCCCGGATGTCCCGAACGAACTTATGCTGTCCTGGGATAAAAAGTTTCTTCTTTTTCCACATTGAACTGACTTCGGCCATTTTGGGAAAATCAGGATTTCAGATCCAGTGTGTCCCTATTGAACTTATGCATGGTCTAGAACATTTCAACCTGATTTTGCCACATTGATTTTCATTTCAGACCTGAACTCGGTACGAGGAACCTTGGTACAACCTGCATTGGTTCCATCCGCAGCCTCTAGACCCGCAATGATTTAAAACAAGCCTTTTGACTTCATTTTTTTGATTTTATCCAAATTTTTCTAGCTCTTTGAATATTTTTCTTGGATGGGGAAGTTAGATAGAAGCCAAAGGGACCTCTGAAACCTGGTTTTGGGCCCTAAATTCATTCTTTCTTGCTTGGGCCTGAATAAACTTATGCAAGTTATCCAAACTACCTAGGGGGTGAATTTGAGATAACACACTATCTTTCGTGACCTCAATCCATTCCAATATTGTGACCGGGATCCTAATATTGGTCTTCCTATTCGACACATAGATATTACGGATGAACCACAGCCTAGGGGAGAACCACTTCACTTACCACCACTTGATGGTACCATTTGTGTGATAGATAAGGTTTTTCTATGCCACCTGCTACTACTACTCTTATCATTCCTTATCAGGGGCCTGTCTAATTTATGGACGTCGCTTTATCACGCCCACTTTCACTTGCACCACCCACCTTAGCATGACCACCATTCACTTGCACACATTTCACGAATGAATCCTTTTGGGAACATATTCCATTTGATCCTACATGCGATGTAACTATTTGTTCCCATGATAGTCTAGCTCGTCTTGGTTTCACTTTTGAGGATCTCCATCCTTCTACTCATGAACCTCATCTCTATTATGGCTTTATTAATATTAATTCCGCTTATGGTTTGTGTGTATTTTATCTTATATTATATTTATCATGTACCCCTCGTTATTCTCCACACACATTAGCATAATCTTGGCTTACTTATATTAGAAGCACCTTAGATCCTAGTCATACAAACATTTCATTTCCTATGCCCTTTGGTCATGTTTTTATTTGCAATAGCTCTTTTGTTGGCTATTTGTAAAATATCACTCGTTGGTATGCACATGATTGCCCACTTGCTCCATTTACTGATGAAGAGTACACTATGGGCATGTAAAAAATACACCTTAATGGCTCGTTGCATGATCAACCAGACATTATTTCTTACCAAATCATCAATGCTTATCCATATGACTTTGACCCAGAGGATGACGATCTTCTCGATGACTTTACATGATTTTCTTACACACGCACTTAGGGGGCATCACACTTCACCCCCTTCCACATCGTATTAGCATAGCATCATTTATCCTTATCATATTTTCCTACATTCATCTCCTCGCATTAGGCACACTAATCATACATACTAGTGTCACTACCCGATGACACACTCTTGTGCTTCGGTTCACACTTTATTGTTGAGGGCTTACTACACATGAACCCCACACATAGCATAACTACACCTATGCATAAATTACGCGTCATACACCCTACATTCTACATTTAGTCTACAAAATTTTGACATTTTTGTATACATACATCATACATCATGGTAGTCATCATTAGGCATACACCATTGTCTACGTGTCTTACATCATACACCACTCATCTTACATACTACACTTACTTTACATCACACATATTACACTTGTAAGTTTACATCATACATTACATATTCTACTCATCACATGGCCGTATCGGACTATCATATCTATCACATTATCTTCTATGCATTGCACTCACTACACTGTGACGCACTTTGGTTCCTCGGTCCATACTCAAATCTCAAGGGTTTACCACTCAAATGGACCTTACACTCATCACACATTTACCATTTGACCTTTCATAATGTGACATTCCTAGGCTAGTGAGATACGCTTTAGGCTAAATCGTCACCTATTCTATAATTTTGTACTGATATATACCTTAGGTTACATCACTAGTCCTTCTCATCTTGTAGTGATATGCGCTTCAGGACAAATCATCACTCATCCATTCATCTTATAGTGATATATGCTTAATCTAAATCATCACTTACACATCAATATGTTCATGATATGCGCTTCGGCTATAGGGTTCACGTACAATAATTTCTAGGATGCATCTCATTACTACACATACACACTCATCACACTGCGTTAGACACAAGACACGGTTTGACCATTTCCTGATGACACACTCTCGTTTATGGTTCATTCTTGATTACTGAGGGGGGGGAAAATGAATCAAACTGCATACATTTCCACAAACTTGGGGAGCACGTGGCTCCTACCACTCCATTTTTGCATTCCATTCCATCCATCTGCAACATACTGCATACTATGGTTACTTTTAATCTTGCTTACTTTTTCTTGTTCACGGCCACTTTACTACACATGCTAGTTAGATTTCTTGTATTTCATTTATTTATACCATCCACACATACACGTTCACATATTTCTCTAGTTATGATCGTATATACAGGACGCGTACATGCAACACAGAGGCTCGCCTTCTACCCTTCCTACACTGGTCACTTGGGGCATCCACATTCGTCTCTCACAGGTGTTATTTTTGTTGGCATAGATTACGTAGCTAATAATTATATATTATTAGGAGATTTTTGTTTTGGTTTATCCCATTATTCTCTCTCCCCGTTTGTAACCTCTCCTTTAATTTTGGGGAGTATTGTTATTTCTCTTCACTATGAATTTGTATGTGCTTCTGTATAATATATATGAGAGATATATGATCTCTATTCTTCCTCCACTAATTGCTCCTAAAAATCCTGTATCAGAGCATTTACTCTATCTGGGCCTGTAGACAAGAAACAAATATTTGAAAGAGAAAGCAATAAGATCTTCCAGCATAGACATGGGGAGCGATCTGTGAGGAGGAGAGACTGCTGCGTGGAGGAGCGACCTGCAAAGTGGAAAAGGCTATGTGGAACATTCTTATTTTTGTCTTTAGTGATATACATGGAAGAGATTTCCGATGAGCCTATTCACGTTTAATTCTTGCGCGAACTGAAAAACTTTGACCAGAGCTACCGGTGCCAAAAAACGTCTAAAGTGACCATAGAGCCGTGCTTTTACAAGCGGAAGAGATTTGGACGTTTTATTCAGCACGCACAAAGTTGTTTCCTCGTGCTCATAAGTCTGGACGTGGACAACATAAGACTGCAACGTGAGGATAAGTATTTCAACAAACATTTGTTTTCCTAAGCAAGACTAAAGATTTTCCTAGTTGAATTGCATTATTTAATTCAGTCTTAAGATCAATTTGTCTCACGTTTGCAAGAAAATTCTCTGTTGAATTGCATAAATTCAGTCATCAATAACCCACGAAGAACATTCTCTGGCCTGCGCACGTGGAGGCAAGTTTTTGACTGTTAATATCATTATGTTGGAACAGTCCACGTAAAGAAAAGAGTAAATTTTCTTGATCAGTGGTCTCAGGTGGAGGAGCAGTCTTCCAAACCTGCAAGAACCATCATTATTTTTCAGAAAAACCGCCAACATTGTTGTGCATTTCAATGTATTTTTCGTGCCTGGGTAAGAAATTAGCTAATTTTTGATGTACATGATTTGTTGCTTCATCTACAATGACTGATGCGTTGGTATTATTCCTCTCAAGTAGCTTTTTTTAAGACTGGCTGCACTTGGATGCTGGAGGAATAAATTATAATAGGAAAACAATTAAATTCCTAACAAATTGTTGCTATTTGTGATCTCTGGGAAAAACAAGAAGATCCCAATGCAATATCACGTAGCCTTGCCAGCGTGAAGAAAATATGCGCCTTGCATAGGACAACTTATGTTCCACACCGAATGTCAAATGTGCATGAGAATATCGGGACATCCGGGAGTAAAAATGAAGAATCTCAAGCCCAAGAACATCGTCAAGACGCTCAAGATAGCTCTGGGTTCTATTTTGCCATGCTTAACGAGCTTTGCAACACCAGAAACCTTATATTCGAAGAACTGGTTCAAAGAGGAATTCTAGAGTATTTTATTTTAAACGTCAGTTGTCAGGAAACAGAGTTCAAGTTGAGCTAGAAGCTGGTTACGGTGCAGACTATGAAGATGAGGATGGACGCCCCACGAAGCGTCGCCGTCTCTCAACAAGTGAGTATCGAAAAAATCTACGAGTTAGTATCTCTCACCAGTGAGTACAAACTATAATATTTTTTTGCAAGCAATAAATAAATAAATAAATTTTATTTTATTTTATTACAATGTCTGCACCAAAACTGCTTCTATTGGATGCACAATTACTCAAAGGGCCAAATTATGCGGCCTGGAAAACAAAAATGCATATGATCCTTCAGTTTGAGGGATTATGGGTCATTGTCACAGGGTCCGTACTAGTTCCAACAAACACTGATGAGCTCATGATATATGAGATGGCTAGTGCTTAAGCATTGGTGTTGATTATTCTGAGTATCACCGATGATGTGCAAATGCATGTTCGTGATGCAAAGAAACCAAAGGAAGCATGGGACAAGTTATTAACCATCTTCGAATTGAATAATCATACTAAAATACTCCATCTTCAGTCGAAATTGCACACCCTCTCTATGGGGTCAGATGAAAAAGTTGAGGAGTTCTTACATTGGGTGGCTGAGTTGCGAACGGAGTTACTAGTGCTCGGTGAAAAGGTAGAAGAAAAGATTCTTTTTCTGATCACCTTGAGGGCACTCCCTTCTCAATTATGAGTGTTCGTTATGAAACTGAATGTATCCAAACATAAAGTGACGTTCGAATAACTCGTGAACTTATTGCAGTAGGTGGAGGCAATAAATTCAATCCAAGATAAGGCCCAGAAAAAATCCCATTTCTCAAAGCCCCATTGTGGCCAGAAGAATCGAAAAGGTCCCCTAGAGAAGAAAACACAAGCACATCAACATCAAGGGAAGCAAGCTCAAAATTCCAAGAGGTGGTGTCAAATATGCAAAACCAAAACTCATGACACTGATCACTGCTGGTACAATGGCTTGAAACAAGGTTCTTCGAGTCAATCAATCCCATCTAGGTGTGATGATTTCCAAAATTCAAAATGATGTCCCTGCCAAAGAAAGCAGAAGGGACACCTCGCAACTCAACAATATGATGACTCTGATCAAGAGACACCAGAAGTAGCCAATTTTGGTAAGAACCTTGTAATAGTATCTCATACTTTGCAACCCACGAAGAAATTCTGGTTAATAGACTCTGGTGAAAGTAAGGATATATCAGGTGACAAGAAGTTTTTTGATTCACTGAAAAAACAATCCACTGGAGATCAAGTTCAGATAGCAGATGAAAAAGAGTACGTTACAGAAGGAATAGGCCAAGTTACCATTCCTTTGGGACCATGAAAATGTACGCTTACAAATGTACTATATGTTTTTGGATTGACTAGAAACCTCTTATCAGTTAGTTAGCTCCTGAATCATCATCGAAAGGTAGAATTTCTTGTTCAAAATGGCATCAAATCATGCTTGATCTCAAGACAAGGTACAGTTATTGCTATAGCCTTTCTACAAAATAAGTTATTTTCTTTAGATATTGTTTCATCTTCTGCAGTAGCTTTATCTACCTCAATAGTAGAATCTACTACCCTATGGTATTACCGATATGGTCACTTATCTATTGGATCTTTGCACCAATGTAGTACACAATCAATGGTACATGGACTTCCCAAATTGTCCAGTTCCTTGACTCTTTTCCCTAGCTATCTTGTAGGAAAAAAACATAGGGATCTGTTTAAGGTGAGCACATTCCATGCTAAGAAACATCTATAGGTAGTTCATACCGATATGAACAGATTGTTTCCTGCTTCCTTTTAGGGATACAAGTACTTCCAACTATTCGTGGATGACTACTCTCGAAATATGTGGGTGTTTTTCTTGAAAAAGAATAGTGAGGCTCTTCACCATTTCCAGATCTTCTATCAAATTGTTGTGAAAGAGACCGGATAAGCTCTTCTTCTACTCCACTCAGATCGAAGGGGAGAATTCACATCAAATAAGTTCTTGGCATTCCTAAACCAACAAGGCATTAAGCAGAACCTGATTGTTCCCTACACACCATAGCAAAAAACAACATTTTTGAGCAATAAAATCACACAGTGATGGATATTACTCGCTGCATGTTATTAACAACAAAGCTGGAGGATCAATATTGTGCTGAAGCAGTATAGACAGTTGTTTATCTTCCAACAGAACACTGAAAAATATTCTACAAAATAAAACTCTAGAAGAGGTATGGAGTGGAAGAAATCCATCAATTTCTCATTTACAAGTATTTGGTTGCATAACATATATGCATGTCCCAACTTAGAAGAGAAAGAAAGTCGAGCCAAAAACACTCTTGTGCATCCTACTGGGCTATAGCACTACCTTGAAGGCATAATGTCTCATGGATCCTGAGAAAAATAAAATATACGAGAGTTGAGACATGGTTTGTGACGATTCATCCTTTGACTAGGCAGTGACAACAGAAGAACCATTACTAACCACCTCTCACGACTAGTCTCTGAATCAGATGATCAACCAAAGGAGACTACTAAGAGAAAATATGCTTGTAAGGGGAGTTATATGTTGACCTTGGAGAACTGGAGAATGTTACTCTGCATCCATCCTCATGTCAACAAAGCATTTCTTCACAAAATCAGCCATGTTCTCGTCCGAAGTGGGTACAAAGAACCATCAAAGAATCTCATTTACAACAACTCCTAGATACTTCATCCGGAGTCAAAAACAAGGAGTCAAACAAGAAATAAGGTAAATTTTTCACTCATGAGTTCACTAATTAATAGCTCTGATCCTTATAATTTTCATGAAGCACTCAGTCAACCTCATTGGAAAGAAGCCATGGATGCAAAATATGACTCACTCATGCAAAATAGGACATGGGAACTTGTCAATCTTCCTACAAGAAAGAAACCCATAGGCTGCAAATGGATTTTCAAGACAAAATCTAAGTCAGACGGATCCATCGACAAACACAAAGCACGAATTGTAGCAAAAGGGTATGCTCAGAAAGAGGGCATTGACTATGAAGAAACCTTTGCACCCACTGTGAAGATCAATACAATCAGATTTGTTTGCGCACTAGCAGCATAGAAAGGATGTAAAATTCAATAGATGGATGTTAAGAGTGATTTCCTAAATGGCGATCTTAAAGAAGAAGTGTACATGACCCAACCTGAAGGATTTTTTGATGAAGAGAATTCTAAAAGGGTATGTCATCTCATCAAATCAGTGTATGGACTGAAACAAGCTCCAAGGGCATGGTATATCAATATAGATGATCACCTTTTGTAGCATGGGTTCAATCATAGCCCCTCAAATTCAAATTTGTATATAAAGAAGGTAGGCAAAGAAATTGTCAGTATTGTTGTGTATGTGGATGATCTTGTGATCACTGGAAGTTTAGAAGATGAGGTTGATATTGTGAAGAATGATCTCAAAAGAACCTTCGACATGACAGATTTAGGGCTACTACATTACTGTCTTGGCTTGGTGATATGGCAAAAGAAGCATCACATTTTTGTCTCTTAGATAAACTATGCCAAGACACTCTTGGAAAAGTACAATATGTCCAACTATAAGCCTATATCCACTCCCATCGAAAAAGGTTTACAACTTTCACGATTCTAGGACTCACCTCAAGTAGATGCTACTCTTTACAAGAAATTTTTTGGAGGGCTCATCTACTTGACATATACCAGACCACATTTATGCTATGCTGTCAGCAACCTTTTTTGGTCCATGCAAGAGCCGAAGAAATGTCATTAGACTGCAAAAAATCATATCTTGATGTATGTCTGAGGTACAATTGATTACGGTCTGAAATATAAGAAGAATGATCAATTATTCTTACAGGGATACGTCGACTCGGACCACACTAGATCTGTTGATGAGAGGAAGTCAACCACAGGATATATTTTTCATCTTAGATCTGGACCTATCTCGTGGATAATAAAGAAGTAGAATGTTGTTTCTTTTTCATCCATAGAGGCATAATATCATGCCGCACGAGGAGCTATGTGTGAAGCGATATGGTTACATCACATTTTGGATGACATGGGATTCTTGAAAAGTAATCACCTATTCTCTATTGCGAAAATCAGAGTGCATCGAAGCTCATGCAGAATCCTATTTTTCATGAATGAACAAAGCATATTGAGATTGGTTGTCATTTCATTCAAGAGAATTTCGTGAACCATCACATTCAGCTCCAGTACTGTCCTACAGAAGCACAAGTAGCTTATATTCTCACAAAATCTCTTGGAAAAGTGAAATTTGAACTTTTCAGGGGTTACATTTACAAGAATAATGTAATAAGGGGGGAATGTTTGCATAGATTACATATCTAAGAATTACATATTATTAGGAGATTTTGTTTTTGTGTATCCCATTATTCTCTCTCCCCGTTTGTAACCTCTCCTTTCATTTTGGGGAATTATTGTTATTTCTCTTCACTATAAATTTGTATGTGCTTTTGTGTAATATATATGAGAGATATATGATCTCTATTCTTCCTCCACTAATCTCTCCAAACAATTGTTTTATTTTTTACTTAGCACTTTACATTACTTTCTTATACACGTTGTTGAAATAGTAATTATATTTCTAACATGCTAACGGGTGCTTCATGTGCATCATTTTTTATGCAGGGATATTGGTTTCCATACTTGTTTGTTTTATTATTTTCTATTGTTTTTTATTGTATGCAGGCCTTTCCCTATGTTTGGTGTGCACATTTCCTTTCTTGTTTACGGTCATCATGGACTTGTGTTCCTTTTGACATCGTGAGTGATGTCACATGTTTGCAACCCACTTGTTGTGGCTTACTTTGTCTTCTTGCATGTTTAAACTACTACTTTGTTTGGTAGATTACACATGTTTTCCATATGTATGCACTTTTGTACACACTTGTCTTTTAATGTCCTTGTTGATTTTGCATGGGTATAGTTCTTGGGTCCTCTTTTGGGCCCGCATTCTCCTATCAGTGACACTCTACCAAGAACTTTCCAGGGTATAGTGAATCATATGTGATTGGTGAATATTTTGGGCCCGGGGGGTCGGCTTCGCCTTCATTCTCCTATTAGTGACACTTAACATATGACCCCAAAGAGGGGGCCTATCATTTGGGGTATTTAACGTACATACTTGGGCAACACAAATATTCTGACACAAGTGAATACGTTCAATTATATACAACGATTGGGTTAAGACTAATCTACAAGCCCCATACACAAAAAATTTTACATGATATGGTGTCCTTAGAATTTAGGGGAGCATTTAATGGTTGGAGGATATAGTGACGAATTCCTACCAATCACTGATTATTCTACTACCGACGTCGAGGATATTTGCCAGGTATTCTCCACCTCCGATCACCCAAAAAATAAGGACAGTATAGAAATCTCTTCACACATATTCAGGGAAGCAGTTACAGGAAGGAGAATAATGCATATTTATCCCTACACTTCTTTGGCTAGGGTGGTGTGAGATCGCCCAAAAAACTCGCAGTATATGATATTCTTTTACACTCTCTTTCTTTATATGGATCAGGTACACATGTTCTATTTAAAAATTTTCATTTTCCTACTTTACATTTACATACATATGCATGCATCTTTTACATTGTGTTTTTACACATAAATACATATATATTTGACTACCTGATTTTCTTCTCCTTGCAGGTACAACCGTATGCGAAATAAGTAGTCAAATGGGGGAAACAACAATGATGAAAACAACACTATGCGAAAACAAACTATAGCACACAAATCACATTTTTATGTAAGTACACTACACTATGCAGTAACTACACACATGCGTTTTCTTCCCTAGGTTCACTCTCATCACTTTTCTTTGCGCATTTTTCATCTTTAGTTTCCACGTTACTCCATATTTTTTTCATTCCACACTTTTTCTAGTCCTTCGTCACACTTTCCACTACACTCTTCATATATGCACATCAGGTACGCATCTCTATCTAATTTATGTTACCGATATTTCCACTCACCAACATTAAGTGGGGGAAAAATGTAGTCACAACATCATGCACTTTAGACATTATTTATCTCTGGTTTCATACTACTATTAAGAAGGTTCTTGAGTGAATAAAGTACTAATCAACCCCCATTTTTTGGCCATCTTGTTTTATTTTATTTTTCATTACTGGCCTATTACACCTATATGCCCAATCATATTTTGTCATCCCACTTTATTTTAGCCTCGAATAGGATGCCCAGATTAATATTGGAGCACCTGTGGGTGCCCTGGTCCCACTAGGGGCACCCCGGTCCTTTTACACTGTCCCACCACTTTTTTGGCTCTTTCTAGTTGTTTGAGATCTTTATCTTTCTTGTGATTGACCTTTTCGGGGTTAATTACAAAATTAGATCAAAAGAAACATATAAATAAAAAGTTATGAGACCGTAATGAGTGACCTAGCATCATTCATTGCTATCACTCACCTAGAATTTCAAACATCTATTGCATTAGAGATCATTTGTATCCACATAGATCCATCATCAAGGAACAAGAATAGGAAATATGCATCACACACTTCATAGGGGGAGGATTTTATTCTATTCCATGCACACATGCTATTACATTTTATATGTTTAGCTATTGCTCTCTGCTTCACAAAGTGTGATTTGCACAAGATCACCAAGGGCACATTATGCACACATTCATGAGAACTACATTCAGTTCTGAAATGTAGTGCAACACTCGGTTAGTAAGCCCATTGTTGTGGAATTTGAGGTCAATCCAACCCATTCATTTACTTCTTTATTTTTTTAGGGTTTTAATACTTCTTTTGGTATTTTTTAGGTCTTTACATCATCTTAGATCATTGGTGACATCGGTTACAGGATAGGAAATCTGATGCAACAAACAATGAGGGTTTCGACCTACATTTCAGCCTTGTGAGATTCATTTTCAGAGCTTTGACATAGACTAGGGCTCCCAATTTGCAGAAAAGAGTGCTCGCAAGTGTCCCGGTCCTTATCTAGGCACTTCGGTCTAGGTAGATCCTCTAAATCCATCCTTTTCAAAACTTCTGCACATTCGTTATTGCCTCCATATTTTCTAGTCATTACTGCAATACTATATTAGGAGCATTTGTTATTTAGCTGAGTTATTTCCTCTTCTCTCTTGAACATTAGGGTTAGAATTTCCTTTTGCATAGTTATTTAGCTCATCTATATATATTTCTTTACTATGTCTATTTACTTTATTCACAATTTTTCATAGCTTTAGATTAACTATCCCCATATACTTCATATTAGTTAATTTTAGTTAATCACCAACATGTTATTAAATTGGAAACAAGTTATGGCTTATATATCCGGTATGCAGACACCGCAGTTTAATGGAAAAAATTACGAATACTACTTGTTAACAATGAAGGCACTCTTTAGATCTCAAAACGTATGGGAGATCATTGAGAACAGGTGTTGTTATCTCTCGAAAGTGCACCATGTAGAGAGATGGTTGTAGATTTTCTAAGCCAACTATATTGATCTCTCTCTCACGTAGATACAATGGTAACACCTCAGGTCAATGGGTATACCTATTGTGAGGTGAATCTCTGGGATTAAAAGGCCGGTTCCTTTTTGATGTATCCTAAATTGATTCTCTGGGGTTAGGGTAAGAAATAGCTGTAAAATAAATAACTGAGGTGATACACCAAAACTTATATGAGGGCTTTGACTGAGTATATGCACAATTGATGTAGGAAGGATTTCTTGATGCACGAACCAACAGTTTTCTGCAGGTTATTTAAGGGAAAAACTTGGTGGTACTGAGGGAAGAATATCACAACAGTATTGATAAGTCAACATGCACATTAAAGTTAAGCAGAATTTACTGATATTGCAGCAGGGTAAGATGATTGGTCAGGGAATTTACACTCACAAGACTAACAGAAATAAACACAAGCTGCAAATAATTGGTAAGGCAAGAAATTACTTCATACTCAGAAGGCAAAAACTGGCAGAATGCTTCAGTACTCCTATATCCAAAAAAGTCCTCTTTGTGCCTTGCAAGGGCACACAATATATAGCAAAAAAATTTTCCCACCCTTCCTAAAAATAGCCTAAGGCTGTACTCGCCCATGCATCCTAATTTTATCCTTTATTTAATAATAAATAAAAGGATAAAATAATACAAACTAGTGCAAGAGGCATTAATAGCCTTTGATTACATTTCAGTCAACTGAAGTTGACTGTTCTATTTTTAATAAGGATGGGTGAATAATTTTGCCAAAAATAAGATTGCTTGCTAGGAAGCATCTCTCCATGAACATGCAACTCTGTCTTCTTCTCTATTTTGTCTTGTTGTGAAGGCATGCAAAAAAAACAACTCCCTGTATGTGAGAAAAATAATTACATTAATTTGCAATACTTTGCAAAATAATTCATCCAAAAATCAATCTGACTAGGACCACCTTTGTCTCTAATGTTGACACTCATTCTGTTTGATAGTGATCACATGGATAACATTTGAAATTCAACTCAACCTCCTTGAAGTGGGGACCACCTCTGCACTCCACCATGGTTTGGCCACCTTTGTGGACTTAGCATAATACTTAAGGGTCGACCATTTGATATGGCACATGCCACTATATCCACCACCTTTTGATAATTATACACATGTATATATGTGTCGGTATTTACATAGTTGGTAGCATATAGTTTGAAATTCAACTTTTAGGTGATCATTGGGCACAATTGGTCGGCATTTGGTTTATTTGATACATTGCATGGTATATACTTTAGAGATTCACCTTTTCGGTGATCATTTATGATGGTCAACCATTGATTATTCGCATGCACTATAGTTTAGACTTTAAAAGTCTTTTGCAATGATTATTGTTTGGTGGACACGTGGGTTGTCCCCTTCCTCATGGTGACTCACCCCTTTACACTTTGTCGGTGGCAATTTGATCTGTGTTGAGTTTTCTTTGATATTTGATTGGAACCTGACCCTTGATCTTTGTACCTCTGTTTTGATGTCGTTGATCCTTGACTTGGTTAGGGTTTTCATATGCATTTGAATGTTGGAGGTGAGGAACTAACCATGGGTTTGTTGCTTTGATTTCTGGAGTTTGATCCTTGGCCCTTGATCTGTGTACTTTTGATCTCTAACCATTGATTCTTAACTGTGGTTGAGTTTCGTTGACCTCACTGAAGTTTAAGAGTTAAAAAAATTGAACTCTTTCATTTTGATCATTTTAGCTTGCTCATCTCAGGGCGGTGAAGCCCTGGAAAATTTTTGTAGACTGCCATTGTTGAAGCTTTTAAGCTCGGATATTTGGGAAATGATCCTTCATCATTCTTTGCTTCTTTTGGTCTACTTTGCAGGGTCTAATGGCCTACATATCTGGTATCTCTATATTTTGTGAGGTCTGGAAGTTTTAAATTTTGGGCTCGAGTACTGGTATATTGATCTCTGTGAGTTTGCCTTTCTGAGGTGGCCATCCTTTTAGGGTTGTTCCATTTGAACTCTATAAATTTGTGTTTACAAAGCCTTATACACGTATCTTAATCTTTTGTCCTGTAATAGTTTTCTGAGCAATATTTGGCTGATCTTTTAGCTTGCCCGAACTTCGAACTCATTTTTTGTTTCTCATTTGGGTGATGTATTTCTGTGTTTTGTTCAAACTATTGTGCAGTAAGCTGATAAAAGGTCTTTTTCCTTTCGGTTTCCACCGTGAGTTCTCTTGGAGATCAGTTATTTGGACCTAGGAATCTTTTTGTGAAATTTCTTGCTCTGCGAGTTACTCTGCAGATCTTGATTTCTTTAAGTGAAATTTTAGAGTTCGGATACCCATTTTAATATTTGAGTATTTGTCTCTTTGCATCGAGCTATGCATATTCGAATTGTTCCTTTGTGGTGAGCCTTTTGGGGATTTTGATACCTGATCTATCCTTCTCAATCTCTATTTCTGAGTATAGAGTTGGGTTTTTTTAGATGTCAATGACTTCCATTGTCACTTGTAGATCATATATTTTAAATCATCTGTATTTGCAAATGTCACTTTCCATTGAATCATATTTAGAAATTCCTTGATATTCTTTCTCTGAAATATTCAACCATCGTGGTTTGTTTTGAGTCGGGATTTTTTAATACCCATTAATGGGTTGTGAACTAGTAGCTTGATTTGGATTTCTGAGACTCCTTACTTTTCTCTGCATTTTGAGGGTTTCTTGACAATTTTGGAAATAGCTTCAAACATCTTTTAACCTGAATATCATGTTTTCATTCATTCGAAGATCCACATACTTGAATTGTGCTCTGAATTATCCTTCAAACTATTTTCTCTGGGTAACCATTTGTATGTTCCTCCTTGATCTTCCTCGATTATGATTGTTACTTCATTTTCGACCATGATATTTTGCAGGCATATTTGTAGTTAGGGTTTTTGCTTTGCATTTTTTGAATGTTTGTGATTTTGAGACTTGGCCTTGGTTCATTTTTGAGTTAACATTGATTTTAACTCAGTATGATCTTAGGTCTCCTGTTAATGAATTCTTGAGGGTTTTATCATTCTTTGTGTCTATGACCTTGAACTTTTGTATCTATTTCTTGCAATCTCAAAGTTATACCCTTTGATGGCCTCTCATTTTCTTTAAGTCACTTTCCAAAAATCAATTATGTTGAAGCCATATTCTGGATGTCTGCAATTTAATGTAGGTTCTAATGGATAGTTTAACATGACCCACTTAGAAATTCATATATAAAATCTGTCTATTAATATTGAAGGTATTTTAAAATTGTAGCCTGTACAAACCAATAACTTGCTCTTTCTTTGTTTAAAAGTTGCTTCTTTTCTTGGAGAAATTATTCCCTGTACACAGCTTTGAAACTTGACTATAGCTTATCTCTGCATTTAATTACATGATCTGAAGCTTTTGAAGGTTTCCTAACTCCGTTTCCCCTTTTCTTCTTATTTTAATGCATAAATAGATGTACTTCACTTGTGTGAGCTTGTGATTTTTGTATTCTATTTTGAATGACTTCTATTTATGAACTGCAAATCATGCATTCAATTTGATCAATTGAAACTTATTATTCCTGCATATTCTGCAATATCATTTATATCTCAGTCATTGTATTATAATCTGATGAATAGCTTATTTCTTTCTAATATTGGAGCTTATTCCGTTGTCCTATAACAATAGCTTTCTTTTTGTTCCTTGGTAAGTGGCCTTCTTGAAAGTAAATATTCATTTCTGTAACATCACTATTGGGCATCTTTCATTCAAGATTGTGCTGAAATGTTGTAATCTGTTTGCCTTAAATAATGTACTTCCCTTTGATGTTCTCTAAATTTATTCAGATCTAAAATACTTGTATGAAAGTATAATAGTATTGCATTCTGATGTTTGTGAACATGTAATCTGTAAAAATTTTATGATCTTGATCAATGGTATTAATTTAAACTTTTTCAGTATATTATTTCAGGGTATATACCTTGTTTCCAGATGCTTTATTTCCTTTCTACAATTATTTCTTACTTAGATGCTTGCTGGAAAATTTGAAATTTTGATTTTTCATGGTGAAGCCTTGGCAAAAAATTTTCCAGAATCTTTCTTTAATGCATTTTTCAGAAATAGTATTTTATTTTATGATCTAGAATACAGAAAATAACACCTTTCTTGCTGGACTGATATAGATAATTTGAGAACTGAAAAGATGTTAGCTATTTATCTTGATCATATCATGCTTTTCTGCTTCTGTACCACTTATTTGATTTGCATAGTTCTTTTAAAGCATGTAGTAATTGAAAACAACATGATGAAAAGTTGTAAATGTCCATTTTACATGGCGAAGCCCTGTCAAAATTTTCCCAGAATCTTCTCTCTCATCTTGTTTCAGTTGTTTTCCCTTTTCTATCTAGCTTCAGCTTCTTGAAATCTGATTCTTCCTCTTCTGTTGCAACTAAAACAAGTGTTTCTTTCTTTCAGTCTCTCATTTGTACTGTTACTTCTTCCATTTGCAGAATAGTTACTGAAACTCAAATTACATTCTTCCTTCTTTCTAGCATGTACTTATGACTTGTCAATTTTTCATGGCTACAACCTATACCTGCACACTTAAGAAAATAGTTAGAAAAATAATTAGGCTTTTTGGCCTCTCTTATGTCCATGTTTTCTTCTTTCTTTCTTTTCTCTTTCTTCTTTCTGAGTGAATAAAGCATGTATGCAGTTCTGATCTTCCAGTAGAATATATCTCCTATTATTTGAGATTCATATGCATGAAATAGGATAGTGTAGGAATATGATTTAATCCCTGAGCTCGTAACTGACAGTTAACTTTTTCCCTTTTTCAGGTAAAGTGGCCTCTACAACAGAGATGGAGAAAAGCTGGAGTAGAGATGCTTCAATCAAAGAAAGAAACTCCCAAGGCAATGATGGGTTAACTCATACTCCTTTACTTTATCTTTCATGCATGTGTACCTTTGATTTCAGTAGTTGTACTTTACTTTTCAGTTACATCCCATGGCTTGTGTGGGAAATGTTTGAAAACTCCTTATGAATAAAACATTGAATTATGTAAATGAGTTGTATATTTCTTTCTGCATTTCTTCTTTCTGTATGGATTGTATGATGAACTAAACAACTCAGTAATATAATTGAATGTATTAATCATGAAGGAAAATTTTAGAGAACATGTAACATCCAGTAATGAATTCTGATTTTCTACAATCTGTACTTATGTTTGTTGTTCCAAAACTTTACACTTCACCTATTCTACAATTGAATGTCCTCATCAAGACAACACAACTGTCCTTCAGGGCTTGTGTTCTTTTGCTGAGGATAGTCATGAAATTGCAGACTATGTGATCTGTTACATTTTGTAACAGCACACATAGCTACAGATTTCATGTAATCTCTTAAATAAATCAGTAGTAATGACATAATTTGATATAATCTCCCCTAGCTTAGGTATACTTCACCAATGCTATCTATCATAACAAAGTTTTGAGTTTCCCATTTCTGCACAAGTGAAGAAATTGTCAACATTTCTGGCAATCCTACGGGGAAAGCTACCTGCTAGCTTATATACCAGTGCCTTGCTCTTGTCCATTGGGCATGGAGTCTGAATATGTAACCAAAATATGCCTTTTTCCAAAAGGTCCAACCCTTCCAAAACAAACTAAAACTGGGAAAAGATCTGGCAAACCAGATCACGTGCACGAATGCACTTATTGAAATAAAGAACAATGCAATGTGTAGAAACTACACTTATTGAATGGAAATCCTACTCTAACAATCACTGTAAGATTTTCAATAACAGTGTTTGAGGAACATACCATTCACAGGAATGGGGAGTTCCTCTCCATTCAGCTTTGAAAGCTAAAAAGCATTGTGTTCCTTGCAAGCTGAAATCATGTAAGGACCACTCCAAATTGTATCAAACTTTGTGTGTCTTCCTGGCTTTGCACGATCAGCATCCCACTTTAACACAATATCTCCTTCATTGAATATTCTGAATTTGGATTTCTTATCAAAATTATTATTCATCTGCTTCTGATTATTTTCCATATTTAAATGAGCTTGATCTCTTAGCTCTTGTAATTCCATTAACTCTGCATAACGAACCTGCAATGGTTCATTCTCAAGTAGCTCCATTTGATGCAGTAAATCTAATGCAGGTAACTCAACTGAAATAGGCATTCTTGCTTCTTTTCCATACACAAGTTTGTACGGTGAATTACCAACTGATCTCTTAGGAGTCACCCTGTCAGCCCAAAGTGTTGAATTCAACATCAGATGCCAAGCTCTTTGATTATCCTTGAGTGTTCTTCTGATGATCCTTAACAGATTTTTGTTAGTGCTCTCAGCTAAGCCATTACCTTGTGGGTAATAATTAGATGAAGAGCTTAAATAGATTCCATGGTTGACAGCCCAATCTGTTACTTTAGCACCAAGAAATGCTAGAGCATTATCTGATATGATAGTTGTTGGAACACCAAATCTGTAAACTATACCTTCATAAAAGGATAGTATTGAAGTTTCATTAGCATCTTTCAAGGCTATTGCTTCAGTCCATCGTGTAAAATAATCTGTAGCAGTTAAGATCCACTTATGTCCTTGTGAAGAAGGCTTGTTTATCATGCCAATAAAGTCAAGACCCCACTGCATAAAAGGCTGATCAACTGAAATAGGCTATAAAGGCAGTGAAGCTAAACGTTCTTTTCCAACAAAGAAAGCACATTTCTTACACTTTCTAATCCATTCAAAATAGTCTTTAAATATGCTAGGCCAATAGTAACCTACTTTCATGATCTTTAAGGCTATAGTACATGCTGAGAAGTGACCTCCTACAGGTCCTTCATGGAATTCTGATAATATTTTCTGAATTTTATCATAGTCAACACATCGCAGCAAGATTCCATTTATATCTCTTTTGAACAACACACCATCAACGAAAAGATAAGGAATAGCTTGTAATCTGAAATATCCTTTTTTATTCTTATCCATACCTTCCAGATAGGTGTCATGTTGTAAATAGTTAACCAAATCAGTCATCCACCTTGATTCCTGAATTTCTTGAGAAAGTTCAGGTTGCTGATTTTCTGGTTGGACCATGATATTTGATTGTTGATACATAATTTCAGCATGTTGTTCTGAATCTTCAGGTTCTGCAGCTTGTTGTTTTTCCATATCAGCAATTAGATGCTCACATAAACCTTTACCTTGAACTATCTTAGCAACCCAGATATCAACATCATATTCCATAACCTTCGTTATCCAACCTGCTCTTTTCTCATTCAATTCTTTATTTAGCAAGAAAGCTTTCACACTTGGATGAGAAACAAGAACATGAATTTTATTGTTTGAAAGCATGTACTTAAAATTCTTTAGTCCTCTGACTACTGAAAGTACTTGTTTTTTCAAGAAATGTGTACCTTGTTTCATAATCATGCAAACTCTGTCCAAAGAAAGCAATTGGTTGCTCGATATTCTCATCATTAACCTGAGTTAGAATAGCTGAGATTGTTTTAGCTCCTGCAAGTGCATACATTGTAAAATCTTTATCAAAATTTGGATTTGCAAGAGTAGGAGCCTGAGAGATAGCTGTTTTGATAGCTTCAAAACCTTCTCTCCCTTCATTGGTCCAAGAGAATGTTTTCTCTTTCTTTAACATAGTTGTTAACGGTTTAACCAATGCTGCAAAATCTGGAACAAATCTTCTAACAAAGTTGATTTTTCCCAGAAAGCTCTGTAATGCCTTCTTGTGATGAGGCAATGATAGCTGTGATATAGCTTCGATTCTGAAAGGATCAATTGCTAAACCTTGCTTAGAAACAATATGGCCAAGTAGTTTACCTTGATGTACTGAAAAGATAGACTTTTTGGGGTTCAAGGATATTCCAAATTGTCTACATAACTGAAAAGTCTACCTTAAATGCATTAGATGTTCTTCAGAATCTTTTGAAAATACAGTAACATCATCTAAATAAACAAGGATGCATTTATTTAATAAGTTACGAAAATCCATGTCCATTGCACGTTGAAACGTTGCACCAGCATTTGAAAGACCAAAAGGCATTCTTTTGTAAGCATAAGTACCCCACTTGGTGGTAAAAGTTGTTTTATATCTATCTTCTTCTCAGACTAAAATCTGATTGTATCCACTGTAACCATCTAGAAGAGATAGTCTATCTGAACCTGAAACTGTTCTCAAAATCTGATCCATATTCAGTAGTGGGTAATGATCTTTTAATGATGCTTTGTTAAGATCTCTGAAATCCACACATAATCTGATTTCTCCATTCTTCTTCCTAACAGGAACAAGATTTTCTACCCAACTTGAATGCTTAACTAGGAAAATAATTCCTGATTCAATCAACTTCGATAACTCTTTCCTCATAAGAGGTTCTATTCTAGGATTTACAGGCCTCTGTTTCTACCTAACTGGTTTAGAATTTGGCTACAATTCAATGGTATGTTGTGCTAAACTAGGATCAAACCCTTTCAGGTCTTGGTATCTCCAAGTGAAAACATCTTTAAATTCTGTGCAAAGATTAATAAAAGACTGTTTTTCAGCTGAGGAACATACCTTTCCAAGGAATAAATTTTTTCCTTCATCAACTGAAATCTCTTCATAATTATCAGCATGAGTTGACATCTTAGTTTTGTCCTTTCTCAACTGAGTCATCAGTGTTGAAGATGTCTTCCAATGTGACAAGTCCTCGAGGTAATTTATTTGTCTTTAGTTGAACAATCTGGTCACCGTATAAATGTTGTAATTTATCCTGATTTACTACAGAAAAATTTAGCTTCTTGCTGCAAAAACCTACAGATTTGATCATCATTTCAAAAACCTGCCAATTTGATTCGTTATCAGGTATAGAGGGCTTGACAATTAGCTTAATATGGGGCTGAATTTTGTTTTTTTCTATCTGTTCCAGCACTTCGAAACTAGCACCAACTGCTGCAAGTCTGTTTGCATGCTTATTTTCAGTTCTAGGAATAGACTACATATTAATAGCATCAAAATATTCCATTAAGTCTGAAACTCTGTCTGTAAGATTTCATTAATGGATTCTTACAAACATTGAGTTTTTTACTATTGATAACCAACTCAGGGGCCAAAAATCTTAATTGCTGATACCTCTCTTTCTGGCCCATAGTAAGCCATGAATTAATGCTTCGTATTCAGCTACATTATGAGGTGCATGTAAATTGGAGACTCAAAGCTGTGAAATACCTTTCATTTTTTGGGGAAGTGAGCATCAAACTGTTCTTAATCGAAATGAAGTTTCCAAATCCCTTTCGTTATATTTGGACAGCAAGGGAAGTGTTGCATTTTCTTCATGCATACAATATACACCAAAAAGATGTTCTTCAACTTCCTTAAAAGGATCATGGGCATGTTCTTCAACTATTTTTTCATCCATAAACATGTTAGAAACACCCTCTAATGCTGAAACCTGAGCTACATCATCGAAATCAGATTGATCCAATGCTGAATAAATGGCCACTGCATTTGGAGAATGAGGCTCAATGTGAAATCTAGCCAATGGTTATGAATTGATAGTAACCTTAGTGCCATAACGTGTGGTGAAAAACAAGAAGGACCAATCTGAAGAGAGATAACCTCCTATTTTCACTGTAAAATCTCTAGATAAGCACAAAGAAAAATATGGAGGTAAATCCACAACAGTAACATCTTGCAGAATGGAAACATTTGGGCAAGCGTGTAACATTACCTCTAAATTTATGATTACACCAACTGTATTAGTTGCAGTTCCATCAAGCTGTAAAACACTCTTTTCTATAGGCTCATACTGCAGGCCCAATTTTTCTGCAATTGCTTTTGGCATAACTGTGCTACTTGCACCGCTGTCCACCATGAGTTATGAACTAGATTTTCTCCAATAATCAGTGATAGATAAAATGGTGGTGGTTTCTTTATATCATGAGCGTTTAAAAATTTCTGAACCATCCATCTAACCCCTTTCAGGTGGTCTTGATCAAGTGTTCCAAGGACCATATCTGCCTTTTGAACCTCCTTTTCTGTTGTTTTGGAAGAAATTTATAGCTTAGCTAGTTCATGAGAGAGCAAATCCTGTTGTCCTAGAATACTTAGAGCATCCCACATCGAGATGTTAACATTATGTTTTTTCATTACATCAACGATGTTAAAAGAAGCAACCGTTTTAGAGATAGATTCAACTGTTTTAGCATAAGCTTTAGCAAAAACTGATTCTGCTTCAGCAGCTTTAGATATCTGAGGAATAAATAATCTTCTTGGATCATGTTGTAGCTATTTTTGCTGCTCTTTACCAGCTGTAAAACTTGTTGTTCTTTGTGGGACAACAGGACTGAAAGCTGGTTTTGGGGCTTGTAGATGTTGAATTATCAGTAATAGTGGGCAACACAGGTCTATTTTGTTGTTTTTTATTTTCAGTAGCCTTTTCTTGAGCTCTAGTGGTAACTACAATGAAATCTTCCTCATTGAAGCTGACCAAATTCTATTCAGGTGCTTTCTGAACATGATTTTCTTGCTGCCCACTCTCCATTTGAGGCATGAACAATGCTTCAGATTGAGGTTGTGCAACAAGATTCAGGTTCAGGAAAGCATTTGGGCAATTTGCAGCTAAATGAGGATGGTTGCAAGGCTGGCACCACTCCTCTGTAGCCATGTTAACTGGAACTAAAGCATTAGATGTACTAGGAACGTTTGGATCAAATTGTCTTTGCTGATAAGGTTGCCTATAATTTTGATTCTGTTGGTAAGGCTTGCCTATTTTGCTGATTTTGCTGATAAGGAGCCTGATAAGGTCTGCTAGGTAATGCAAGTCTATTTTCAATTGATGTCAACTTATTTCCCATGGTTTGGGAAATCTTTAAACATATCTAGAGATGGGGCTGCAACAGTAGGCTCTACAATCGTAATAGGCTTATGGAATAGGGGCTAAATCTGCCAAAAATGGCATTGAAGGCCTTGGTGCTAATTTTCCAGCCTGAATAAGGTTGTTTTCAGCTTTTATAGCAATGTCATAGGCATCAGGAAGAGTATCACCTCCCATGGATTGAATCATAGTTGAAATATCACTATTTAATGCTCTAAGATAATAAAGGAAAGCATGATCAACTTGAGGCTTAACACTTGCTGGGATTCTTTCCCAAGTCCTAGAAAAATGGATGTTGAAACTAGACATATACTCATGAGGGGCTCTTTTGATAGTAGATAATTGTTCTATGAGGGATAAATGATCTGAATTATCTTGGAACTGTTTTAGCAGTTTTTCACCTAAATCATCCCAAGATCTTATGCTTCCAATCTCTAGGTTTCTATACCATTGCAAGGCTTGTCCTTTAAAAGATGTAGCTAAAAGTCTTAAAGCTACGTCTTCATGAGTGATATTATGGACTGCACATATGGCTGCAACATCTTTAATATGTTCAGTAGGTGTAACTTGATTTTCACCAGTGAATGATGGCAAACTTTTCATGGCAGCATTGGGATATCATGATAAACTGGAATTACTAATGGGCTGCCATTAGTAAAGGGCACAAAATTTATGGGTGGTTGAAGGCCATTGGAAAAATTGGGATATTGATTGTAAAATTGATACGTGGTGAAGGAATATCAGGAGGAGGGTTATCAAAACCAGGTCTATTATAGGGTAATGTATTACCAACTCTTCTCCTTCTAGCAGAATTCAAAGGTAAAGAAACAAACTCAGGAGGAATTCCTCTTACCGATGATCTTGTAGTCACTTTAGGCATGGAACATGCTGCAATACTGGTCTGAAATCAGCTTTACAGAGTCGCCAAAAGATCATAAAATATTTAGAATAAATTGCTGCAGCTTGCTCTTGAAAGTAACTTTTAACAATTGTAAATCTGCAGATCTGTCTAGAATTTGTAACTTGCATGCAAAAATTGTTGTCCCACCAGTGTGCCAAAAAATGTTATCTCTCGAAAGTGCACCCTATAGAGAGATGGCTACAGATTTTCTAAGCCTGCAAAAATATTGGTCTCTCTCTCTCTCGTAGATACAATGGAAACACCTCAGGTTTGTGGGTATACCTATTGTGAGGTGAGTCTCCAAGGATTAAAAGGCCGGTTCCTTTTTGATGTATCCTAAATTGATTCTCTGGGGGTAAGGGTAAGATAGATGTAAAATAAATAAACTGAGGTGATACACCAAAACTTATATGAGGGATTTGACTGAGTATATGCACAATTGATGTAAAGGTTTTCTTGATGCATGAGCCAACAATTTTCTACATAGCTATTTAAGGGAAAAACTTGGTGGTACTGAGGGAAGAATATCACAATAGTATTGATAAGTTAACATGCACATTAAAGTTAAGCAGAATTTACTGATATTGCAGTAGAAAGATGATTGGTCAGGGAATTTGCACTCAAAGACTAATAAAAATGCACAAGCTGCAAATAATTGGTAAGGCAAGAAATTACTTCACACTCAGAAGGCAAAAACTGGTAGAATGCTTCAGTACTCCTATATCCAAAAATATTCCTTTGTGCCTTGCAAGAGGCACACAATATATAGCAAAATAAATTTTCCCACCCTTCCTAAAAATAGCCTAAGGCTGTACTTGCCCATGCATCCTAATTTTATCCTTTATTTAATAATAAATAAAAGGATAAAATAATACAAACTAGTGCAAGAGGCATTAATAGCCTTTGATTACATTTCAGTCAACTGAAGTTGATTGTTCTATTTTTAATAAGGCTGGTGAATAATTTTTCCAAAAATAAGATTGCTTGCTAGGCAAGCATCTCTTCATGAACATGCAACTCTATCTTCTTCTCTATTCTGTCCTGTTGTGAAGGCATGCCAAAAATACAACTCCCTGTATGTGAGAAAAATAATTACATTAATTTGCAATACTTTGCAAAATAATTCATCTAAAATCAATCTGATGGGACCACCTTTGTCTCTGATGTTGACACTCATTCTGTTTGCTAGTGATCACATGGATAACATTTGAAATTCAACTCAACCTCCTTGAAGTGGGGACCACCTCTAATCTGCTTGGTTTGGCCACCTTGTGGACTTAGCATAATATAAAAGGGTCAACCATTTTACATGGCACATGCCACTATATCCACCACCTTTTGATAATTACACACATGTATATATGTGTGTCGGTCTTTGCATAGTTGGTAGTGTATAGTTTGAAATTCACCTTTTAGGTGATCATTGGGCATAACTTGGTCATACCTTTGGTTTATTTGATACATTGCATGGTTTATACTTTAAAGATTCACCTTTTCGGTGATCATTGCCAATATGATGGTCGGCCATTGATTATTTGCATGCACTATAGTTTAGACTTTGAAAGTCTTTTGCAATGATTATTTGTTTGGATGGACACGTGGGTTGTCCCCTTCCTCACAATGACTCACCCCTTGGTAACTTTTTCGGTGGCATACTTAACTCAAATGGAGTTTTCTTTGATATTTGATGGAACCTCATCTTGATATTTGTACCTCTGATTTATCCTTGTCGTCGATCTTCAGACTTTGGTTAGGGTTTCTGACTTGCATTAAATGTGGTCGGTGAGGAACTAACCATGGTGGTTTTCGTTGATTTGGAGCATCGATTTGGGGAGCCATTGATCCTCTATACCAATTTCTGATCCTTTGATTCTCTTTATGGTTGTAGTTTCATTTGATCCCAAACTCACTTGGGTTTAGGTGGTAAAGGAAAATTGACCTAGAACTCACTTCATTTTGATTTTGCAGTGGTCGCGGGTGAAGCCCTGGTCAAAATTTTTCAGACCGCCATTGTTGAAGATTTTAAGCTCAGATCTTCAGGAAATGATTCCTTATCATTCTTTGCTTCTTTGATCTGCTTATAGGGTCTAATGGCCATTTTGGTTATCTTCTATATTTTGTGAGGTCTGGAAGTTTAAATGGGCTCGATTATTGGTATTTTTGGTTCTTGGGGTTCATTTTGAGTTGGGAACACGGGTTGTTCCATTTGAACTCTACAAATTTAGTTTTGTGAACCCTTATACACGTATCTTGGATCTTTTTTCCTACAAATTTTCTGAGAAATATTTGGTTATCTTTTGAGTTCAGCCTGAACTTTGAACTCTTATGTTTTCATTTAGGTCTGGATATTTCTTGCTTCCATTAGGCTTTATTGCGTAAGCTGAATAAAGGGTCTTTCTCCTTTTTCACCGTGAGTTCTCTGAAGCTCAGACAGTTTTGACCTAGGCAATCATTTTTGATCTGTATTTCTCTAAGGCTATCCAATTTCTGAGCTATTCAACTTGCATCCTTTGAGTAAGTGTTATTAGAGTTCGTCAAACCATTTCTATTTTTTTCTTTTGTTGATATTCTGTATGCATTTCCTTTTGGTCCTTTTGTGGATTCTTGAGCTCTCAGCTACTTTTCTCCCTTTTGAAAATCCTTAAAGTTGATGTCGACTTTCTGAGTGGTCATATGAGTTGGTTTTTCCTTCTAACAGGCCACCATTGTCCAGCGTTGTGATCTTTAATTCTTTGATATGGCCTATTTGAAATTTCACTTGGACTCGAAACGTTTGGAAATTTTGTGTGCTTTCTTAATACTTTGGGTACTCCGAACGTGAACTAGGATTTTGACTTCTGATATTTAAACTTGGCCTATCTGATTTTGTGAATTTCTCCTTGCATTTTCAAGACTTTTTTTGGTTTCAAAATCTTCCTTGAGCTTTTCCCTTGCATGTGTTTCCTTATTCTAGATCCATGACTTGATATTGCTATCTGAATGTTTTTTTGTTTCTCCTTTTTTGTTCACTTCAGTCTAGACTTCCTCGAGTCATGATTGTTACTTCATTTATAAAAACTTTGATCTCTTGAGGAATACTCGATTTTGTTTCTTTCTTTGCATTCCTGTATTGTTTCGAGGTCTCGGCATTGGTTTTTTTGAGTTGATGTCATTTCTTTTGATTCTTCTTAATCCTGACTTGATGAATTCAGAGAGTTTTATCATTCTTTGTGTGAAGCTCGAATTCTTGATATCTATATTTGAATCTCAATTTACTTCTGAACTTTGGTAATATTTTCTTTAAAACTTTACTAAATGAAACTTTGAAGCCATATTCTTACGTTCTGCTAATACCTTTTTAGCTATGTAGGTTCCATTTTGATAGTTATGAAATGAGCTTCCATTGGAAATTGATGTATCAAATATCTTGCTTTAATTCTATATTAAAATGGTTGTATGAAAATTATAGATCTTAAATCTTTTCGAGTTGTTTGAAATGCATTTATCTTCTTGAGATTGCTCTATACACAGCTGTGAAACTTTAACTTGAACTCATGCACTGTAATTACATGAACCTGAATCTTTTTATCATTTTCCCAGATGATGATCCTTTTCATTTTATGTGCATGTAACCTTGATTCAAGGTTTTACTTTGTCAGCTTGTGATCTGATGCTTATATATTCTCTTTTGAACGACTTCTATGGTTATACCTGAAGGCTGCATTGATTTGAGTGATTGAAATTCTTCATTCCTTGCAGTCTTTTGAAAATTTCAGTTTCTTATCATCTTAGTCACTTGTTTGAATGAATAGTCTGATTCTGAGATCTTGATTATCTTCAATTGATTTTACCGTTGTCCTGTATAAACTATTCTTTCTTTTTGTAACTTGGTAGTACTTCTGAAAGAAATATTCATTGTGTAACATCTGTTTAGACTTGATATCATTTCATTCAGGACCTTATGCTCAAATGTGGTATATCTCTTTTTTGCAAATAATGAGCTTCCCTGTATGCTAATCTTCAGTTCTTTTAAAATATCTAAAATGCTTCCATGTGAAAGTATCATGTATGTACATTATTTGATACAATGAATCATTTATGATCTTGATCATTAGAAGCAATTTGAAACTTTTGAGTATTATTTCAAGCATAAGCCTTGTTTCCAATGCTTTATTTCCTTTCTGTAACTATTTCTTACTTGGATGCTTGCTGGAAAATTTGAAATGTTGATTTTTCATGGCGAAGCCCTAAAAAAAATTTCCAGAATATTTTCTTTAATGCATTTCCAGAAATAGTAGTTGTATTTTCTGATCTAGAATACAGAAAGTAACACTTTTCTTGCTGAACTGATATAGCAATTTGAGAACTGAAAACATGTTAGCTGTTTATCTTGATCATATTCATGCTTTTCTACTTCTTGTATCACTTATTTGATTTTCATAGTTCTTTTAAAGCATGTAGTAATTGAAAACAACATGATGAAAAGTTGTAAATGTCCTTTTTACATGACGAAGCCCTGTCAAAATTTTCCCAGAATCTTCTCTCTCATCCTGTTTTAGTTATTTTCCCTTTTGCTATCTAGCTTCAGCTTCTTGAAATCTGATTCTTCCTCTTGTGCTGCAACTAAAACAAGTGTTTCTATCTTCCAGTCTCTCTTTTGTACTTTACTTCTTCCATTTTTAGAATAGTTACTGAAACTTGAATTACATTCTTCCTTCTTTCCAGCATGTACTTATGACTTGTCAATTTTTCATGGCTGCAACCTATACCTGTACACTTAAGAAAACAGTTAGAAAAATAATTAGGATTTTTGGCCTCTCTTATGTCCATGTTTTCTTCTTTCTTTCTTTTCTCTTTCTTCTTTCTGAGTGTATAAAGCATGTATGCAGTTTGATATTCTGGTAAAATATATCTCCTACTATTTGAGATTCATATGCACGAAATAGGACAGTGTAGGAATATGATTTAATCCCTGAGCTCGTAACTGAATAGTTAACTTTTTCTTCTTTTCAGGTACAGTGGCCTCTACAATGGAGATGGAAGAAAAGTTGGAGTAGAGATGCTTCGATCAAAGAAAGAAAATCCCAAGGAAATGATGGGTTAACTCATACTCCTTTACTTTCTCTTTCATGCATGTGTACCTTTGATTTCAGTAGCTGTACTTTACTTTTCAGTTACATCCCACGGCTTGTGTGGGAAACGTTTGAAAACTCCTTATGAATAAAACATTGAATTCTATAAATGAGTTGTATATTTCTTTCTGCATTTCTACTTTCTGTATGGATTGTATGATGAACTAAACAACTCAGTAATATAATTGAATGTCTTAATCATGAAGGAAAAAGTTTAGAGAACCTGTAACATCTAGTAATGAATTCTTATTTCTACAATTTGTACTTATGTTTTTGTTCAAAAACTTTACACTTCACCTATTATGCAATTGAATGTCCTCATCAAGACAACACAACTATCCTTTGGGGCTTGTGTTCTTTTGCTGAGGATAGTCATGAAATTACAGACTATGTGATCTGTTACATTTTGTAACAACACACATAGCTACAGATTTCATGTAATCTCTTAAATAAATCAGCAGTAACGACATAATTTGATATAATCTCCCCTAGCTTAGGTATACTTCACCAATGCTATCTATCATAACAAAGTTTCGAGTTAGACTGAAGATAGAAATATTATTAAAAAATACTTAGGACTTTGCCTACACAAATTGATCCTCTAGTTGTTGTTATTGAAGAAACTAAGGATCTTATTCATTTTTCAACCGATGAGTTACATGCATCACTAATAAATCATGAATATATGTTAAATAGATCACATACAATTGTAGATCAAGATTTTTCCTCTCAGACATCAAGTATTCATGGAAAAGGAATAGGAAGGTTTGGCCCTAGAGGCAAAGGAAGAAGTTCATCCAAAGGACCCAACAATAGTTCATCAAACTCAGGTGGAAGAGGATAGATTCAAGAACACATTCATGGTTAGAGACGGGATAAGTATCATGTTCAATTCCATTATCGTAAGAAGTACAGGAACTATGCTTATGATTGTAAGAAAAATTAATACAATCAGGATAGACACAATCATAATCAAGATGGAAGTTATACTCCTATATCTATGTTTATTGCATGCACAAGGATTGCTGAAGAAATACCTTATTTATCCCCTATTGAGTGAAATATATCAAAAGAGATTCCATGTGATGTATGGTATTTAGAAATTTTCATTGCAATAATCTCATGTCAGGTAATCTATATTTATTTTCTAGTTTAGATGAGTCAGTGAAGAGTAATGTTACTCTTGGGAATAATAATATTATGTTTGTAAAAGAAAAATGGACTTTAATTATGATAACTAAAAAGGGGGAGAAAACGGTTATGCATGATGTTTTACTATGTTGCATGTTTAAAGCATAATCTTATGAGTATTGGACAGTTGGTGCAGAAAGGATACATAGTTTATATTAAAGACAATGAGTACATGCTTGTAGAAAAAACTCCTAAGACTTAGTTGATTGCAAAAGTAAAAATGAGAAACAAAATAATGTTTCCCTTGATATTAAAACAAGGTAAAAAGAGAAAATCATAATTGTTTGCATCAAAATTAGTACCTTAGTTTACAGCCAAGTCCTACGCTAAGCCAGATTAGTCATGTGTTGAGTCCTGCATGCTCAAGAAAATGATTCTTGTGCTAGCGTAAATGAGTCTTGAGCTAAGGTGAATGATTCATGCGTTGAGTCCTTCACCAATGTAAAAGAGGTCTACGCTCAATAAGATTATTCCTAAGTTGATTCCTGCGCTAATACAGTTGAGTCCTGTGTTGAAGGAACACAATCAACTTTTCAGTCAGTCATGAAAGATGAATCATGACTTTGGAATCCACGGTATGGACATTTGAATTTTTGAAGTTTGAAGTTATTACATAGAAAAAATATTGTTAAAGTTTTTCCTCTGATTCAGACACTAGAAAGGGTATGTGAAGTTTTTATTTGTGGGAAGTAATACATCGATTCTTTCCTAGTTGGAAAAATAATAAGAGCATGTGCACCTCTTGAGATTGAACACTCATATTTATGTGGACCTATGCAAACAACTTCTTTTAGAGGTTGTTTAGATTTTATGACATTCATTGATGATTATATAAGGAAGACATGGGTGTATTTTTTGAAACACAAATCAAATGCCTTTGATATATTTCAGTAGTTCAAGGCTTTAGTGCAAAAGAAAAGTGGGTAGTATATCAAAAATTTTGATGACAGAAAGAGGAGGTGAGTATGTTTCTAATGCTTTTCTAAATTTTTGCAAATCTCATGGTATACAAAATAAATTCACTACCAGGTATACACCATAGCAGTATGGTGTCGAAAAGAGGAAGAATATAACCATTATGGAAATGGCTAGAAGTATGATGAAGGAAAAGCATCTTCTAAATGAGTATTGGGAAGAACCAGTAGCAACTAATGTTTACATTTTAAACAGGTGTCTAACAAAAATTGTTAGGAACATGGTTCCTCAACAAGATTGGACAAACAAGAAACACATTGTTTCACATTTCAAAGTTTTTGGTTGTGTGGCATATGCACATGTGCCTGATGAGTTAAGGAATAAGTTAGACAAAAAAAAGGAGAAAAGTGCATATGTTTTGGTTATTAAGACAATACAAAAGCATACAAGTTGTATAATCATGTCACTAGAAAGGGTTTTTATCAGCACAAATGTTCACTTGATTGAAAATGAAGCATGGGATGGAAGTTTAGAGAAAATGGTCAATATAACAACATTTATTCTGCATGATGATATGGTGGATGAAAAATTAGAGCAGCAAGGTAATGTATCTTCAAATCTTGGACATACAACTCCAGTTGTAGCACAAGATACACCTCCATCTACCACTAAAAGGTCTCCAAGATTTTAGTCATCTTCAAGCATGCAGGAGACACCAGAAAGAACATAAAAAGCAACTCCATCACCACAAAATATTTCATTATCTAATATCCCTTTGCAATGGAAAAAATAAGAGTCTTAATGAGATTTACAATGTTGATACAACTAATCAATTTTTGGTTTTTGCATTACTTTCTCAAGTTACATATCCACTTTATTTTGAAGAGGCTATAATCAAAGATTTTTTTGTTCAAGCCATGGATGATGAGATAGATGTTATAGAGAATAATAAAACATGGGAGCTTATGGATATTTCAAAAGGAAAGGACATGATAGGAGTGAAGTGGGTCTACAAGACCAAATACAATGTTGATAAAAAATATAGAGACATAAATCAAGGTTGGTTACAAGAGGTTTTATGCAGCAATATGGAGTTGATTACAATGAAAAGTTTGCACTAGTAGCATGTTTGGATATTGTAAGAATGGGTTTAGAAATTTCAGCTCAAAACAAATGACCTATTTATCATATGGATGTAAACTCAACATTCTTGAATGGTTTTATTAAAGAGGATGTTTATGTGAATCATCCAGAAGGTTATAAGATTGAAGGACATGAAATAAAGGTATACATGTTAAGAAAAGTGTTTTAGGGCATCAAGAAATCACCTAGAGCTTGGTACAATATAATTGATTCTTATTTGATTCATAATGGTTTCCATAGGAGAAGCAGTGAGCCTACCTTATACAACAAGATAAATGAGCAAGGTAAGATTTTGATTGTTTTTTTATGTGTAGATGATTTGATCATTACTAGAAATCTTTCTACAGAGTCATTCAAATCAGCCATAAAGAAAAAAATAAAGGTGACAGATCTTGGTCTTATGCATTAACTTTTTGGCATTGAAGTTTAACAATCGACATTTGGATTTTTTATCAAACAAGAAAAGCATGCAGATGATATTTTATAGAGATTTCAGATATTGAATTGTAAGCCAATGCCAACACCAATTGTAGTAGGTTTGAAATTAAACAAAGAGGACAACGAATTATGTGTGGATCCAACTTTGTTCAAAAGGTTAGTATGAAGTCTCATGTATTTGATGGCCACAAGGCCTGATATTATGTATGGTGCGAGTATCATATAAAGGTTAATGGAATCCCCAGAAGATTCACATTGGCAAGTTGGAAAATAGATTTTGAGGTATGTGTGTGGAACAAAGAATCATAGAATTTTGTATTCAACTTCAGATGATTTCCAAATCATTGGTTATACAGATAGTGACAGTGTTGGAAGTATAGATGATAGGAAAAGAACATTCAGCTATACTTTTCATTTTGGAATAGAAGTGGTTTCATGGGCATCAAAAAATCAGCTCATTTTCATGTTATCCTCAGCAGAGGTAGAGTACATAGCGGAAAAAGGATCATCTTGTCAAGTTGTGTCGATGAGAAGAGTATTAAAATATTTGAGACATAATCAAGAGGACACTATGCAAATTATTTATGACAACAACTCAACAATAACATTGTCCAAAAATCATGTTTTTCATAAGAGAAGAAAGCATACTAATAAAATATATCATTTCATCGGGGAGTTAATGACCAATAAAGAAATTCATCTTAAATTTTACAGATGCGAAGATTAGTTTGTGGATATATTTACAAAGATTTAGCAAAGGAAGTTTTTGAATATTTATGAAATTGTTTGGGAGTTTGTGATCTTGCATATAGAAGATCTGGAAATACAAACTTAGCTCCAGAATAGTGAAAGCTACAAGGTCAAAATTAAGGGGGAGTGTTGGAATATGCATATTTTATGTATTTAATTACTCCCGTGAATAAAGACTAAATTAGAAAACAACAGCTTGAATATATCTTGGTAGAGTTCTATTTTAGGATTAGATAGAGACAAATAAATAAAGAGTTTTTTTTATGCATGCATAACTTGTGTTGGAATTAGAAGATTTCAGTTCAGATTCTGGAAAGATCTGTTTAAGAGCAGTTTGTAGTCAAGTTTAGAATGATACCTTTTTATATATTAAGAGAGAAATTTTAATTGTTGTATGATGATAGAAAGAGTGTTGCACGAACAACTTGGAATGTAATGAGCCAAAGCTCTGATAGAAGTGAATGAATAAATCTGTTTATCAAAAACATTGTTGATTTTTGTGATTACTTTGTTTGTATGTGTTATCTTATTCTGTGTTTATTTGTTGTTTGTTGTTTTAGTTTGCATATTTTATAAAATATTTTAGAACGTAATTTCTAAAATAAACTAAGGGACTTGAGGATAAAATCCCAAATTGATTTAGTGGCTAGAAAAAGATATGAAAATAAAAACACGCAATTAATTGCTCATTTAGTGGTGATTCATCTTCTCCCCAAATTTTGTGCATGATTTGTGTAAAGTGAAAGCATGTTAGAAAAATAGAAAATAAGTATGAGTTATGCACTGCTACAATTATTCATTTAGTAATTAATTTATTAAAATGAATCCAATATTTATAAAAATCAACATAGCATTTCATATTTGTATGCCAAGTGATTATTTAGTTGGCCCTTCTAATAAAAATTTAACATAAGTAACATCATTTTAGTATTGATATGTAATTTTAAATTTTAAATTTCTTTTGAAGTGTAAATTTTTAAACACCCTTCTATGATAACCTGAAATATATTTGAATGACATTGAAAACTTCATATTTGATCATTGAATATGATAACAAAGCCTCTATGTTATACAACGAAGGAATCACTTATTGTAGATAAAAACACAGTTTTTTCATTTGTTGACAACATCTTTACGTATCAGAGGAAAAAATGGATGACTTGGTGGTTGAAAAAGAATTGATCTTTTTCTAGATTTTTGCTCTGCCTCTAACACTTGATACCATCAAAATCAGCTAGCACTAATAAATTTTTTTTGGTGATGTTGCCGAAATAATATGTTCAATTACACGTCTAAACAATAAGTTTTGCAATTTGAGATTAGCTTCCATATTCTCTCTCTTTTTTTTCTTTTTTATTGAGTTTGAAAATGTAGGGATTACTTGCACAACATTCTTAACTTTAGTTGTGAAGGACTAAGGGCTTTACATTCTGCCAAATGCATTCTGAACTACTTCTGAATTTACTTCGGAGCACACCGAAACTCTCGTAAAAGGGTATTCCATTTGATGAATAATATTCTCATGAATTTCAGTGTTAAGCGTATATCCGCATTCTTCGCATGCCTTATGACTTTCAAGGTTAAGGGAGGGGAACTCAACCCACATAGGATATTTTGATCTGGACGGTCCCTCTGGATGAAAATCAAATCTCCGTGCCTCTAAATAAAAGATCTGACTACAAATAACTCAAAGATATTGGGTGTGGTCAGGAGAGGCAAGCATACATGAGATACATCCCTTTCCTAAGCCTATAATGGTATCAATAAACTAACCCCTGTTTTCCCAATGTAGCTTTGGAGATACAGTCTGCATCATTTTGGCTAGTCTTTTCATGGTTGGAAGAAATGGCCATCTCCATGGGGTGAACGATGCTCCACTAGGGAATCAATGCAACTAGGGAATCAAATATACGCTCTTGTGTTCAATCTACAGGTGCTTTCAAAATTCAGCCATTGCAATCTCTCTCGAAATACAAGTCCTGAAGGATGCATGTTCAAATTTGCAGTTCCTCTGCAGTTCCACCACCACCATTGCAGCTCATATTCTACAACTCCAGCTCATTAACTAGTTTTTTACTTCAATTAATAAATTGTAGACTGAGCAATTCCTTCAGTCATAAGATTAGTTCACTTTCAATTAAGTCTCAGTTCTCTCTTGTTTGCAGCTTCATTCGCTGCCTAATAAACTGTAGGAGTTAGTTTGTTTTTTTAATTTATTCTATGGATTCTCTCTTGCAGTATAATGTACAGTAGAAGGAGAAGAAGACAGATTTTTTAATAAAACAAATATTTGTGTTCTCTCTCTTAGCTTTGTTGTTCGCTCACTTTGTGAGCAGATGTATTATTTGTTTTATTTGCATAGTATAGTGTAAGTGTTTTTTTTATTTATAATCTTCAATTGGTATCAGAGCTAGTTATAGGACTGTTCTTTTGTGCAAAAGTTGCAGGTTAACGATTCTCTCCAAGAATTACCAGAATGTCAAATGGTGGCAATTTCTCATTCCAGCTTCCGTTGTTTACCAGAGACAACTACGATTACTGGGGTATAAAGATGAAGACCCTACTATTATCCCAAGATATATGGGATTTAGTAGAAGGAGGATACACAGAACCTGTAGATTAGAATGCTTTAAATGCTTTAACAACAAATCAACGAATGCAATTGAAAGAAGACAAAAAGAAGGACAATCGAGCTCTTTTTGCTATCCAATCTGCATTGGATATATCAATATTTTCCCGTATAGCTGGTATGAAAAAGTCAAAGGACGCATGGGAGGCCCTACAAATTGCATACCAAGGATCTGACAAAATAAGGATGGTAAGACTTCAAACCCTTCGTAGAGATTTTGAAAGTTTAAGTATGAAGGAAGTTGAGTCTATTCAAGATTTTTTTACTAGGGCTCAAAGTATTGTGAACCATCTTAAAACTCAAGGGGAAAGTGTCATAGAGAAAAAAATTGTATCTTTTTCTCCAAAGTTTGATCCAGTGGTCATAGCCATTGAAGAAAGTAAAGATCTAGCCACATTCAAAGTTGCAGAGTTGATAGGTTCTTTGCAATCTCATGAGGAGCGTATGCAACGTTCTACAGTGAACCTCGTTCAAGCCTTCCAGTCTACTGTAAGAATTGAAGAAAAATATACAACCCCTTCTCAATCAAACAAATCTGAAGGGGAGTCTTCTACATCTAGAGGACGTGGCAGAGGAAGAGGAAGAGGAAACAAAAGAGGCAGAGGAAGAAGTTCAATGGATCGGAGAAGCATCCAGCACCAGTATTGTGAAAGGTATGGACACTATGAATCTAAATGTAGAAAACAAAAATCTGATTTAAATAAGTCAAGATCCAACTATACTGAAGATCCTTTTAAAGAAGCAAACCACTCTACATTCTTCGCTTGCAATTTGGAAAAAGAACCTCAAAAGGATGTTTGGTTCTTGGATAGTGGTTACTCAAATCATATGACAGGTAAATCTGATCTCTTTGTCAAATTAGATGAATCTGTAAGGAGTCAAGTAAAATTTGGTGATGATAAAGAGGTTGATGTAATGGGAAAAGGTACCCTTGCAGTGAAAACTAAGCAAGGAGAAACTACATTTATTCATGACACTTTGCATGTGCTTAAATTACAACATAATCTTTAAAGTATTGGACAACTTGTAGCAAAAAATTACAAGGTTGTGTTTGAAGATAACTGCTACAAAATATTTGATAAATCAGCTAATCATTATCTTGTAGCAAAGGCTTGTATGATAGAGAATCAATTATTTCCTCTCACTTTGGAGTCCAGTAAGATGCATGCCCTCAAGGCAACCACAGATGATTCATGGTTATGGCACTAATGGTATGGTCATTTGCATTTTCAAGGATTAAGTTTGCTTCATAAGAAAGGCATGGTGAGAGGACTTCCTGCAATTCAGGGAAAAGAAGAAGTTTGTTCAGGGTGTGCACTTGGCAAGCAACATCGAGACAGTTTTCCGGTGAACAAATCATGGAGGGAAAAATCCCCTCTAGAGCTTGTGTATAGTGACATTTGTGGTGACATGCAAGAGGAATATTTGGGTAAGAATATTTACTTTTTGACATTTATTTATGATTTCTCACGCCACACATGGGTTTATTTTCTTAAACATAAATCTGAGGCATTTGAATGCTTCAAGCATTTTAAGGCTATGGCAAAAAATCAAAGCAGGTATTCTCTCAAAATACTCAAAACATATAGAGGGGGAGAATTCACTTCCAATGAGTTTGTTGATTTTTGTAATACTCATGGAATTAAGAGACAACTTACGGCAGCGTATACCCCACAACAGAATGACATTGCAGAAAGAAAGAACCATACCATTATGGAGATTGCACAAAGTATGTTGCAGTTCAAAACCCTTCCTAATTGCTATTGGGGAGTTGTAGTAGTAACCACAACTTATATTTTGAATCGAATCCCAACAAAATTGCTTCAAAATATCACTCCCAAGGAATCCTGGAGTGGAAACAAGCCCTCAGTAGCTCACTTTTGTGTATTTGGTTACCCTGCATATGTTCATGTTCTAGAAAAGAAGCATAAGAAGTTGGATGCAAAATCCCAACTTTGTATCTTTGTGGGCTATTCAGATTTCACGAAAGGATACAAGTTCTATAATCCTGACACACAGAAATGGATTATTAGTCGAGATGTGGTTTTTGATGAAGGGGGAGTATGGAAATGGCAAAAAGGAGTTCAACAAACTACACCACTCATCATGGGTATAGAAGATGTTCGACAAGTTCCTCCTCTCCCGAAAAGTGCAAGTGGAAGTTCAAGCCCCAGTTCACCAAGTTCACCAAGTTCCTCTTCAGGTGATAGTCCATAATCAAGTCCAAGTTCTTCATGAAAGGTATGAAGTTTAAATGAAATTTATTAAAGGAGTTCTAATGTGAATCTAGTTTCCAATGTTGCTTTATTTAGTACCATCCAAGTTGAACCTTCTATGTATGAAGAAGCCGTGAAAGAACAAGTATGGATTGATGCTATGAATGAAGAGATGCATGCAATTGATAAAAACAATACATGGGAATTAGTGCAACTTCCTAAAGATAAGCAAGTGATTGGTGTCAAATGGATTTATTTGGTGAAATATCATGCTGATGGTTCTATGAATAGACACAAGGCAAGATTAGTTGCCAAGGGATTTGCACAAATGCCTGGAGTAGATTATTCTGAGACTTTTGCTCCAGTTGCAAGATTTGATACAATGAAGATTATATTGGCTATTGTTGCACAACACAAGTGGCCAATCTATCATATGGATGTAAAATCAGCCTTTCTTATGGTTTTATTGATGAGGAAGTCTATGTGGAACAACCTATTGGTTATGAAATTCTAGGAAAAGAACATTTGGTTTACAAGCTAAAAAGGGCTCTTTATGGGTTGAAGCAAGCACCTCATGCTTGGTATGCAAGGATTGACAGTTATTTCTTAAAGAAAGGATTCATTCGAAGTTCCTCAAAGCCAACCCTCTATATCCAGCATCTTCGTAATGATATTCTAATTGTTTGCCTTTATGTTGATGATCTCATTTATACAGGTAACAACCCATCTCTCATGGAGAAATTTCAAGCAGAAATGAAACAAGAATTTGAGATGTCAGATCTGGGACTCGTGCATTATTTTCTTGGAGTGGAGGTGCAACAACAATCTTAATGTATATCCATTTCTCAAACCAAGTATGTGGCTAATCTATTGAAGCGGTTTAGAATGATGTCATGCACTGCAGTTGCCACTCCTGTTACCCTTGGTGAAAAATTAACCAAGGAAGATGCAAGTTCCAAAGTAGATGCTACTTTATATAGAAGTTTGGTTGGGAGCCTCATGTACCTCACTACCACGAGACCTGATATTATGTATGTTGTGAGCCTCATCTCTCGGTTCATGCAAGATCCACATGAGTCTCATTGGCGTGCTGCAAAAAGAATTTTAAGGTATGTGAGTGGTACACACAATTTTGGCATTCATTCTTCTCCCACACATAAATTTGAGCTATGTGGTTACACAGATTCTGATTGGGCTGGTTCAGTGGATGATAGAAAATCCACATCTGGTTATATTTTCTCACTTGGTTCTGGAGTTGTCTCTTGGAGTAGTAAAAAGCAGGCAACCATTGCTCTCTCTTCCGTAGAAGCAGAGTATATTGCAGTTGCAGCAGCTAGTTGTCAAGCCATATGGATTAGACGGATTTTGGCAAATTTGCAATTGGTTCAGGGACATCCAACCACTATTTACTGTGATAACAGTAGTACCATTGCAATGACAAAAAATCCTGTGCTTTATGCTAGATCGAAGCACATTGAGATTCGTCATCACTTCATCAAAGACTTGGTTCAAGATGGGACAGTGGAATTACAATTTTGCCCTACAACGGAGCAAGTTGCTGATATTTTTACCAAAGCTCTACCTACATCCAGTTTTGTTGCTTTGAGGAATCAGTTGGGACTCATCCCCATTTCACATGCAAGGGGAGATTGAAGGATGCATGTTCAAATCTGCAGTTCCTCTACAGTTTCACCGCCGCCATTGCAGCGCATCTTCTACATCTTCGGCTCATTAACTAGTTTTTTACTTCAATTAATAAATTGTAGACTGAGCAATTCCTTTAGTCATAGGATTAGTTCACTTTCAATTAAGTCTCAGTTCTCTCTTGTTTGCAGCTTCATTCGCTGCCTAATAAATTGTAGGAGTTAGTTTGTTTTTTCTATTTATTCTATACATTCTCTCTTGCAGTATAATGTTTAGTAGAAGGAGAAGAAGACAATTTTTTGAATAAAACAAATATTTTTGTTCTCTCTTAACTTTGTTGTTCGCTCACTTTGTGAACAGATGTATTATTTGTTTTATTTGCAGAGTGTAGTGTAAGTGGTGTTTTTATTTATAATCTTCAAGTCCGACCAGGGTAACAAAAATTCGAGTTTGGACTTTGCTTACTTTAAATTGCGGCTGCCCGATTTTAGGACCTTGTAAACGAAAGTTCTTGAGATGGCTGGCGAATTAATTAATTAATTAATTAAAGCAAACAAATGCGTGACCGCGATGACAAGGAGTCCGTGGCGGTGGCAGTGGCGTTGCGCGTGAAAATATCTCTCTTTGCAGTTGCACAAATACAAAGTCAAAGTCAATATTTTAACCTGGAATAAATTTGCCATTTACCCACGTATAATATTATTATGTGGGAATGGGAGGTGGGTTTGAACGAACGTCAGCAGCGCTGTGGCACAAAATTCTAGACGAGCTAAGGTCAGCGATACTTAGTCTAAGTCTATCATGCCTCTCTTCATACACGCAATGCCATGCAATTCAAATGCGCGTATTGCCCTGCCCTGTTATAATTATTATATATACCTATGCATCCATCCAAGTTCCATCTTGTTAACAAATATCTATCTTAGACTCGAGAAAATTGCAGCGAGTAATGGTAATGAGAATGGGAATGAGTGAGGATGAATTGAGGATCTGGACGTTGGTTCCTCCTTATTTCAGATGCCCAATATCGCTGGAAGTGATGAGAGATCCAGTGAGCGTGTGCACGGGAGTCACATACGACCGCGTGAGCATCGAGAAATGGATGGACGCAGGAAACCAGGTGTGCCCTGCCACCATGGAACCCCTCCAAAACCAGGAGCTCATCCCCAACCACACCCTCCGACGTCTCATCCAGCAGTGGTGCGTCACTAAAGGCATCGACAGGATTCCCACTCCTAAATCCCCCGCTAATCCAACCCAATTGCACCGAATCCTCCAGGATATCAATGCCCTGGGGGCCGATACTTTATCTACTCTCAAGACTATGGCCAAATCTAGCGGAAGAAATAGAAAGTGCATGGTCGCAGCGGGGATTCTCCCAGTTCTGGCGCGTCTAATCTCGTCCACTGGAAATAGAGAAATCCTGGAAGAGGGCGTGGGACTTATTGCCTGCTTTGAATTATCCCTGGACGATGCGACTCGAGAGCTGTTGAGAGGACCGCGATTGCTCCCCTCTTTACAACTCTTATTGCATCCTCATAATAATCAGAAGAGCGAGGCCAGAATGAATACGGCAATTATACTCGAATTTGTGTCCAGGGATAGAGGGCGTGCAAGGGAGATAGGATCCAACGAACCCATTATTGCATCGCTCATAAGTATTCTGCGAGAACGAGAACGAGATGGAGATGGAGATGAAGAAACCAGAGCGAGCACTGTGAGTGCGAGTGCTAATACACTTTTTAATCTTTGCGCCGTGAACGGGAATAGAGTGCGACTCGCAGAGGATGGGGATGCCATTTCTGCTCTCACCGACATCGTCAACGGGTGCGGGGGAAAACCAAAGCCAGAGCGAAAAGAAATTGCGAGAGATTTGTTTGGGGATAATGGATGCCTTGTCCACCACGGCTGAAGGTCGCGCCGCCATTGACGACCACACGCTTGCTCTATCCGCCGTTGTGAAGAGCTTGTTGTGTGTATCTGAGTATGCCGACGAGTATGCCGTTGGAATTCTATGGAGGATGTGCTTCAAATCGGGCGAAAAAAATGTGCTGAACGAAGCTCTGCTCAGCGGGGCATTCAAAAAGTTGCTAGTGTATGTGCAGATCGATTCCGCTTCTCCCACCACAAAGTCTAAAGCCAACCAACTCCTCAAACTATTCTCTCCAATGCGCCATTCACATGCTTCTTCCTAGAATTTTATAGTTTCAATTCTAAAGTCCACACAATTTCAAACGATTCTTCTTAATGTTACACTTGTAAATTCTCAACATTCCAAGGCCTCTGTGTTAGGCAACGGAGGAATCTCTTATTATATATAAAAACGCAGTTGTCCCATAAATTGTTTAAAACATTTTTACGTGGCCTGAAGTTTATGCTTGCCTGCTTCATTGGAAAGCATCTCAGTATGCTGGCTGGAAAAGAAGTGATTTTTCCCAGAATTTTGCTCTGCCTCTAACACTTGATACCATCAAAATCAGCCGGCGCTACGTAAAAAAATTCGGTGACGTTTCCGAAAAAATATGTTCAATAACAGATCTGAAAAATAAGTTTTGTAATTTCAGGTGTGTTATTATATTGTCTTTCCAAATTATAGGAATTAGTTATGCAAAATTCTTAGGTTTAGTAGTTAAGTATTTAGAACATGGTCTTATGGAGGGACTGCAGCTCTTATTTTCTTGCAGCAGAAGGTCCATGATTATTTTTAAAGACAGGTACAGGAAATAATAGAATCTAAGCCTAAAAAATAGGACCTCCATTTTTTTAGCCCCATAAATTTAAGAGGTCGCTGGAAAGTGGGGGCTGAGAGTTTCCCCCTACTGTTCAGGGTGATTTTTGTCCATGTGGAATATAATATGCATTGCTGTCATTATTTTTTTTTGTGATTTTAGAGGGAAATATGATTTTATTTACCTGTAAATAACCATAAAAATCCAATGGGATCCTATAATATCTCAGCAGGTATTGTTTGACGAAACTATTAAATAAACATTGGACCTTAAAACTGCTAAAATGCTCTCCATGGGGACATGCTCTGAGTGGTTTCTATTAGACCAAATTCACTTGGGCACTTTCGTGACCTCATCTCTTATTTATTAGTATCTTGTAAAAATGAAACCATGGTAAATGACTAGACAACACAATTTACACCATCAACATTTGATATATATTGTCTACTTATAATTTATGAATAGTTATATTATCTTATTATTTGATAATAAAGAAGCTATTTCATTTTTTTTAAATCAGAGACAAATTTTATTTTAAAATTCATATTTGCATATAATATTTATTATTATTTTAACTACCCCAAAAAAAAAAGAAGAAGAAAGAAGACATAAAAATATAAATAAAAAAAATCACATAAACGTTGAAAACTTAATGGTCACATTCTTATTGGATTAGTTTTTAAAATAGCACAGAAAACTATGAAGAATTTTGTACTTTGTATAGGTTATGATGGTGTGGGACTCGGAAATAGTGGAAAACGGTTCTGTTAAAACGAAAGATGTTTCTAATGATTTATATCTTAAATTGACTAAGTATATAAGGTGGGGATTTTAGTCTACGGGATGGAAGAGCCAGAGCACTCACAATAAATAACCAACATGCTCCCAACGTGTCAACAATAAATTCACACCTCATTTTCGCTTAATAATTTAGTATTTTGTTTGGTAACATAAATTTTATCTACATATGAATCCACATAAGAATTGTCTTCTACATTTATAAACATTGAAGTGTGTTAAGATTGGATAATGATTTAATTATTTTCGTTGTTATTCCTTAATTTTTAATCAATACAACTAAATGTTTGGATTATAATTAAGTTGACTTCACATTAGTAAATATATAATATAAAGTTTAACATACGTTATCCAAAATCAATATACACAATTTAGAGTTCATCACATATGACTTATAAAATTAGCAATCGCACTCTAAAGGTGCAATGGATAGTCCAATAGGTGAGGCAATGATTGTTCAGAAATAGTAATGTTGCGGAGGGGAGGAAGTGGAAGTGTGTAGAAGAAGATGACGATTAGAGTTGGGGAAGAGCATGAGACTAGAAGAAGTGGGAGTAAGAATGTGTGTGGAAGGAGAATTTATGTCTCTAAATTTGTATGGAGCTTTGCAGATGAAGCAGTTCTTAAACTTTTCTTGAAATAATTATGAACATAAGGACCTAGCATTTAGCATCTCAAATGTCAATAGTCGCTAATGAGGAAATATGGAAAAAATGTGGGTAGGCAATGAGAAATGTAAGAAGCAAGCAAAGATTCACTTCAAAAAAAACAAAAATATAGGTTGCAATTGCAAGGGTCTAATTTTAATGATTAGATCTCATTATCAAGATTTTGAAGGCGGCAAGAAGATTATAGGTCATCTCGAACGACTGCAGGATGTTGCAGAACATTACCCAATTCTAGATGAAAACTATATGAGGATGAGAACACTCTCTTTGCTAAATACAACCATAATACTCTTGCTTTTTTACAGGGGTGTCGATTGCCTGGAAAAAGCTACTGAATCCTGCCAACAAGCTTTGGATCCGATGACTTTTGTTCAAAAATGTGATTCTCAACACCCAAAATCCAGTAATCTACTTAATGTTATCAACATTTACGTCAATATAATATGTATGGCTTTCCACAATGATTTGAAAAGGCTCCTAAAATTGCACAAGAAAGTTCCTGATTCTCTACACAATTTTCTTAATTCATCTGACTGTGCAATGGACGACAATATTGCTTAGGAAGCCATTAAAAAGATACTGAAAGACGCTGAAATGCAAATGATTGTGCAGAAGTTCTTATTGGTAGCCAACAGAGCTGAGGGCCATGAGGAAAATGTGGGTGTGCAAGATTGTGCTCCTTGGGATTAAAAGGACTTGGGTGCAATGACTATCTATCCAGCACCGTCTACTCAGCACCGTGAACTTATTTTGCACTTGCCCCTTTAACATCAAGTTGCGTGCCCATCCCTTTTGCAACCCCTATCATGTTGGTGCTACAAAACAAGTTAACGGGTAAATTTAGTAGTAATTGGATAGTTGTAGCGAATTCAAAGTTCTGCCCTCACATAATCAAAGAAAGAAGACGTTACGAGAATTGTGCTAAATGGAGCTCTAGCTAATAGATGTCTCATAACCAATGATATTGTGGGTTAAATCGACCTTGCACACGGAGATAAATCTATGGCCCATGGGTTAAAGTTGACGGTAATTGGATAGTTGCATCGAGTTCAAAGTGTTGCCCTCACATTATCAGATAAACAAGATGTTATGGGAATTGTGTCAGATGGAGTTGTCACTAATAGTAGTCCCATAACCAATGCAATTATGGGTTGAATCGGCCCTGAACACAGAGATAAATTTGTGTCCCATGGGTTAAATTTGACAACCGTTTAGACGACTATCATGGTTTTAACCATAAAATACTTACAAATATTTGAAATAACCATCACGTGTGACTTGCATATTTTATGTATGACAGCCTTTCTTCCTATACATTTATATATAAACTATACTAATATATATTCAAACTCATTAAGTACATGTAAAAAATATTCTAAATGTATTTTATTAAAAATGTAAAAAATAACATTATTTGAGGTGTGAAATAAATATATGAATAATATCTATAAAAAAGTGTTTTTAATATATTAAATAATACATACATTTGACCAAAAGAAATACGAGTATGTTATTCAAAAATTAGGGTTGAAGTCCTGAACACGATAAAAATTAGTGCCGTAAACTTATTTTGCACTCACACCTTTGGTGTGTTCTTTCATGTCCATCCCTTTTACAGCCCCTGTCATGTGGGCGCTCGAAACTAAGTAAACATGTAAATTTAGCAGTAATTGGAAAGTTGCGGAGAGCTCAAAGCTCCGCCCGTACATAATTAAAGAAACAAGACATTATGGGAATTGTGCTAAATGGAGCTCTAGCTAATAGCCTTCCCATAAACAATGACATTGTGGGTTAAATTGGCCCTGCACATGAAGATAAATTTGTGGCCCATGGGTTAAATTTGACAGCAATTGGATAATTGCATTGAGTTCAAAGTTCTTCCCTCATGTTATCAAACAAATAGGGTGTTTGGGGAATTGTTCTAAATGGAGCTCTCGCTAATAGCCATCCCATAACCAATGCCATTATGGGTTAAATCGACCCTGAACACAAAGATAAATTTGTGTCCCTTGGCTTGAATTTGATGGCCGTGTAGACCTCTATCATGGTTTTAACCGTAAGATAATTACAAATATTTGAAATTAACGTCAATTGTGACTTGCATATTTTATGTTTGACTGTCATTTTTCCTATACATTTATATATAAACTATACTAATATATAATCAAACTAATTAAGTATATGTAAAAATATTCCAAATGGATTTTATTAAAAATGTAAAAAATAACATTAATTGAGATCTGAAATAAATATATGATTGATATATATATATATATAAAAGTTGTTTTTAACACATTAAGAAAAATACAGAAATTTTACCAAAAGAAATACGGATATGTTATTCGAAATTAGTGTTGAAGTCATAAACACGACGAATAAATCATATTTAGCACCAGCTGAGCCGGAAGTCATCTTGCGGGCAGAAGGATATTATTAATAGAAGTTAAAGTGTCATTTGATAGTAAAATTATTTAGAAATTCTATTATTTTAATCCATATTTATTAGTATATCTAAAATGTCTTTAGGTAATATTAATATGTGATTTTAAAAGAAAAACTAACATTAAAAATAATGAATAGAATTAACATTAAAAGTAACGAATAACGAGCCACTGTTACGGTTATCCGCGGTTAAATAATCTCTGAGTTTTAGTTCACCTCGGCATGGAGTTTCTGATATTCGGTCAAAACGGCATCATAGTTCTCTTTGAGATCATCGTTGTCGTGCTCGAGCTGCTTGGTCTTCCACCATGCCCGCCTGTTCTTGAACCATACAGCCACCTGACGGGGCTGCAATCCTAGCTCCTGCGCGAGCTTGATTTTCCTCTCCGGTTCAAGTTTGTTCTCGGATTCGAAGCTCCTCTCCAAGGATCGAACTTGCTCAACACTCAACCTCTTCTTTTTCTTCCCATGCTGAATCTGCGAGGATCCGCACGAGTCCAACATTTTTTCGTCCATGTCGTCTTCCAGCTGATCAAACATGGAGAAAAAAAGGCCGTTTCCCCTAAAAAACCAGACGCTCTGGACTCCTCCAGGCCTGCATTGGCTAAAAAACAAACCAGTCACGACTGTAAAATAAATTAATCAAATCAAAAGCATGCAACAAATCACAATGTCTGACCACCTCTAAGAGCAGGAAAGTTATAGGAGTCCAGCACGGAAAATAGAGCATCTCGTGAGTTGATTCTGCCACCATTTGGCGGCACCAACATGAAACTGTTGGGCTCTATGCAGGGTTGTTTCACATTCCACGCCATCCCAAAGGCAAATGCGATTACATGCACTTCTAAACGCAAACCCACCCATCAAGCAAACAAACTCGGAGCATTGATAAATTACTGTAAACGATAATGTGAGAGGAACTCATAAACTGCAAACTGCGACCATTTTCAATTTCAATGGCATTGAGATTGAAACAGAGAAAAAAGTATGCAACAGAGAAACAGAGGCACACAGGGAGGCAAAACAAGTGTAAGGGAAGAGGTTTATAAAAGAGAAGAAATCGGAGAGCCTCAGCCGCGTTCGGACCCTCCTACGCCTTCCACCTTGGCACCTGCAGAAACAGACGGTCGGATTAAATTCATGCTTCGTCGCAATCAAAATTGAACTGCTGATTTTCTGCCACAGTGTCCAAGTCAGGCCTCCGGCTATAAAAGAGAACGCCTATGGGCGTAATAATTATATAAAAAAAGAATGTTCATGTCGTGATTGTTTAGCTTTAGTTGATATAGAGCATCAAGAGATGTCTCATTTTTCTTTAAATTTTTTCTAATATTTTAGATTTTCGAAACCTCTCCAAATTGATCTTTATTCCTCTTTCCCAATGAATTCCTCTTTCCCAATGAATACAAGTGACATTGCTACATGAGGCCATGTCATGAGAAAAAGTGACAGTGGGTCCACGTGAAGAGAAAAATAACGAATTTAATGTTTGTAAGTATAATAATTACATTCTCCATAAAAGACCACCTATATCAAATGTCTTATGGGTGCGCGTCTTATGTAGAACGTATATGACCTCAACACGCCTCACTTAGGACTAAAAACGGTCCGCGTTCTTTGATGCGCGCCTTATGGGATTCAGAATTGCTGTAGATGAAATCTCTAGAGACAGAAAGCAAAGAAATACAACGAAATATGATAGAACAAGAACAAAACCAGCTCTGATACCACAATTTGGAACAAGGATCAGAACTCAAAATCTCAATATATTATTAATTGTAAGAGCAGAACTCCATTACACACTTCTTGAACAATTTAAAGACTTAAAGAAACTAGAATTTAGACGTACTCAGACTTAAGACTTCATAAACTCCAATCCAAGATGCACAATTTGGAACAAGGATCTTTAGAACTCAAAATCTCAATATATTATTAATTGTAAGAGCAGAACTCCATTACACACTTCTTGAACAATTTAAAGACTTAAAGAAACTAGACTTTAGACATACTCGGACTTAAGACTTCATAAACTCCAATCCAGGATGCCTTACAAAGAACCCGACTCATCCTTAAATAAGAAAGGAGGGGAGAAAATAACCGGCAACCTAGAAACCTACAAACCGGGAACTGGTAACACAGGTTACCCAAAAGATTCCCACCAAAACCAACAGGACGAGTACATGCCACTCGTAAAAGCACCTTTAGACATGTGGGGAGGTCCAAAAAATACATAAAGTGAGTTTTCACGTCACTGTTTATTGTAATGATGACAACAAGCCTGCCATCTAACGTTAAGGACTATACACAAGACTGGGCCCGACATCATCATCAGAAGATTAGGAAGAATCTTCATTAGGAATTATTGCACGTTCCTCAACAGGAAAAAGAAGACGCGTGTTGCGCTCGTACCAAAGTCTTGCGATAGCTCAGGTCCTGTTGGTATCTCTATGGAGATATGCTCGTGTAGGATACACATACTGATCAGGGATACACAGAGGGTATCCTAGTGCAGGAGGAGGTACATTCATGGTGTGATGGATGTAGAACATCCTCCAGAGTGCTCCATTGGGGTTTACATGGTGACCCTGCATGGTGTTAGTAACAACATAGTATTTCATCTTGACATACCAGGGGATTTTACAATTAATAATAATATTTCTAACAGTTACTAGACTAGGATTAAGCAGTGGACTGTTAGACAGCTTAGTCGGCAGAAAATTCATCAAGAAATACTTATGATAAGCTGAGATGTATTGTTGGTCTCCTGGTCTACTAGGATGATTCTATGCATCATTTGTGAGGGGATCACCTTCGGGCTAGAGCCTTGACAATTCAAAACGCCACAATGTGTTTGGCTTTGGAATAAGCTGGTGAAGACGGATACCCTCTACCGGAGGTGTATCATGAGTAGGCTCTGTATGTCTCGAATGGCGCCAAGGCCATTTCAAATTGCAAAAGACCATCGGGTCTTGTACTGTATGAAAATCAGAGGTTGGGATGTCTGGATCAACAAACCTGCTGGCAACCTCTGTCATGTTATAATGAGACACTAAGATAATGTCTCTGGATGTAAGAAGTTGTTCGGCTTCTTGGGACATTCTAAGATCACAAATTTCTTTAGATCTTATCATTGGAAGACAGGTAATAGTGTCCCATACTGGATGAAGATATTCACGAACAACATGAGTAACGTTGATGGTTTTATGTTGGACAAGCTCCCTGGAAGCAAAATCTGCGAGAGCATTCTTCTTACCAGAGATATGTTCAACTTCAAAGTCGTAACCATCAAACCATTGAGCCCATCATTGGAGACGACCATAAGTTGTTTTATTTGTTGGGTCACCTTTATACAATCTTCCCTTAAAATGCTGTAAATCAGTTCTCAACAGAAACTTTTCATGTTGAATAAAAAACAGGAAAGATTGGATGGCTCTTTTTACGGCAAGAATTTCCTTATGACTGGAATGATATTTTAATTCAGGTCCTTTAAAAGAACCAGAGGCATACCTGCAGATGTGTTTTGTATCATTCTCTTTTCGTTCTTTGAGGATTGCTCCCCAAGAATCTTCTGAAGCATCTGTCTCAATGATCTTGAAGCCTGAACCAGGTAGAGACAGTGATGGTAGAGTCTAGCAAGACTGCTTGATCCTTTGAACGGCATTTAGTCATTGCATCTTTCCATACTGGGGCATTTTTGCGGAGCCTTTTATTTAAAAGTAATCCATCTGGAACAACATTTTGATAAAACCCTGCAATATAGTTCACACAACCTAAAAATCGTTGTAGTTGTGTTTTATCAGTTAATTCATCAGGGAATAAACTGATCTTTGAAACAATGTGTTCTTGCAGAAGTATTGCTCCATCTAAAATAGTGATCACCCAGGAATTGAACTGTATCTTTGAATGTCTCCATCTTTGTAGAACTGAGACATAAACCATTTGAAGATACAGTCTAGTAGAATTGCTCTAGGTGCTCCAAGTGCTCTTTAGTATTCTAGGAGAATACGAGAATATCATCAATATATACAATGAGAAAACTTGGAGAGATGACCAAAGATTTGATCCATTTTCTTTCTGGAAAATGGATGGTGTTGTTTTCAGGCCGAATGGCAAAACAATCCATTCATACTGTCCACCTGGAATGCTGAATGCAGTTTTATAGGTATCTTCCTTGTTCAGGAAGATTTTCCAGAATCCTGATTTTAAATCAAATTTGCTATAAACCTTATTGCCATGAATGCGAGTGAGCAAGATCATCTCGACTAGGGATAGGATGTTGCACAGGCAAAATATATTTATTCAAAGGTTTATAGTTGACAACAAGTCTTTTCTTACCTCTCACCTGCTCACTCCTTTTGTTAACATAAAAGGCTGGGCAGCGTCCATGGAGACTTGGATGTTTTAATAAATCCACCCTTGAGTAGATTATCAATTTCAGCTTGGCATTCAATTCCGTTCAGAAGGAGACATGCCAATATGATGTGCCTTGAACTTTGGAGGAGTGGTTGTTTGAAATTCCAACTGACAGTAATGCTTTTTACGATGCACAAATGCATGTGGATTATCAGAGGAACAGTCATTCTTGATTTTTGGAAATCATGGCATCAATGACAGAGGTATTGAGAGAGATTGACTTATGTAACCAGTCATTATTAGAAGCTTTACAGGGCTTCAGTGTAGAGGGTACAATGGACTGGTAAGATGGAAGTCTTGGAACAGATCCTTGAGGGAAATAGATCTCTTTTTCACAGATGGTATAGGGCATATGGTTGTTAAGGTTATCTGATCCTAAGAAGCATATCATAATGAAGGAGGTCAAATTGATGAACCTTAAACACGGTTTGGACTTGCCCTAACTGATACAGGAATATAAGAAGAACATTTAGAAATGACTTTCTTTGAATCGAAACTTACTTGTAGGAAGTCTAGAAGCCCAGCAATCACTTGGAATAGCCTTTTCTTTTAACAGGCTACTCTCTGCACCAGTGTCAACCATTGCATCTAATGCATATGGCTTGATATTGGGAATACAGATATGAACTTTACAAAATGGATTGCAAGAAGTTCTTACAGTACTTACTTCAGCTTGATGTTCTGCATCATATTGGTCGTAGGCCTTCTCCATGATCAACCTATCGACTTCTTCTTCAGTATCAGTACTGTTTGCTGATTCTTCTTCTTGAAGTAATGACTGGAAATTCTTCAGTAGCTTTTTGTATGGCTCATTCAAGAAGGGATATTCTTGCTTGCCTCCACCACTTTCTTTCAGGAGTGCCAATGGCAGGAACTGAATTAGAAACAGGGGCTGGAGGTGAATGGGTTCCTTCTACAACGTCATCTGAAAATTGTTCTCTCGGGGAACAAGGGAACGGAAAAATTCTGGAAGCCGGTTCCACGTCCTCGGCCATAACTTGGAGGACCTGATGTTCTGGATAAACGTCCTGCAGTCATGACCAGTAGGAAGATAAAATTGATATGGTGCAAAAGAAGTTGTGGGAGTAGAAGATCTTGCGAGAAGCAAGATGAGTGTCCTCACGATTTTCTTGCTGGATCTTAGCATCCAACTGATTGTGCCTACAAGAGAGTAGTGGCGATTGACCATGTGTGGGGGGCACCGTGTGTGTTCTTTCTGAAGTGTATCCAAATTTTGCTTCAGCACAATGGAACTAGGAGCAATGAAATGGATGCTCATATGAACTTCTGAATCATATTACAGTGGAAATTGGGTAGTGAGTCATACCCTTGATTAGAATCAGAAAATTCATCTTCAGAAGAAGATGTAGAAACGTGATTGGTAGCAACAATGAGTTCAGAGAACTCAACATCTGATTCACAACTCTCTGTATCAGATATAAGCACATATGTGTCTTCATCAAGAGAGTGCTCCTGAACAAAACTTACTTTGGCCTTTGCAGAGGCCTTGTGACCTTTCTTGGGACAGTCCTGATTGTAATGGTTCCATTTACATATAAAACACTCAATCTTTTTATTCTTGGGAAAATATTTCTTTCTTCTAAAGAATTTTCTATGAGGCTTGAAAGGTTTGGATGCACAGTCTGTGCATTTAGCAGATTTTTTGAAGCGAGAAGAATGCTTCTTATATTTCTTATATCGGGAAGGATTAGGAGCTAGACAACCAAATTGATTTTCTATTTGTGTAGAACAAAACTTTACTCCTAATATTTTTTCAGCTCTTAGAGCCTCCTTTCGGGCCTTTTTCTCAAGACAGAGACATTGGTTAGTCTCTGTAATAATCTTATTTATCCTTCCAAAGGTTAAATCAGCATTAGAATAGTTATGCATGGATTTTTTATATTCAGTGGAGAAATATGAAGGAAAAGACTCCACATATCTTAATTTCATTGTAGAGTTAAATGGAGTACCTAAGTTATAGAGGAGCTTTTGCATGTAGCATTGGTACTCTTTAACTTTGGACATGTCACAGAGTTGAGCTCTTAGAAACTCAAGAGTACACAGTCTTTTTTCATCTTCTACTGTGCCAATAAATTCTGTGATTATTGCAGCTGTCAAACTGGCAGTTCCACCACCAAATTTCTCGGCGCCTTCTTCACCAACACCATTTATGATTTGGTTCTGGATGCTGGGAGGAACAGCATCCCACCACTCTTTGAGTATGCCAACGAAACCGTTAGCAATGATCCCGGTAATATCTTTGTCATGCTTGCCGAATTGCAGAACTTGGGTGCTAGCCCAGCCAATCATGCCATGGATCATTTCTCTGATTTCATCGTCAGTCTTACATTCAAATTTGTAGAAATTGGGCTGGAAATTTAAAGTTCTGATCATACCTTGCATGGGAGGTGTAGAGCTTTCAGCTGTGTCCATGAAGCTTTCAGCAACTTCTTCTGTCAATCATGCCATGCCGATTTTCTTGGCACCATATTTTTGTTGACTGAAGGGTGAATTAATTGAGGCAACTTGTGCCCAAGTAATGGCCTTGGACCAGTCTAGACTGGGTCCTTGGCTGCTAGAAGAGATACTGCTTTTATCAGATGGAGAACTTTCTATTTTGCTGACAGCAGTAGTGAGAGCAGGAAAATGTTGCTCGATATCTGAAATAGAAAAACACAAAGTATTTAATTTTTCATTGACAGTTTGAATACTGTCAATCACTTTTTTCTCAGATCCTTCAGATGCAGCACGAAAAGATTGTTGGATCTGGGTTTGCAGATTGTTGCTGACTTGGTCAGGAACTTGCTGCAAATTGGAAGTCAGCTGTTGCACATTAATGGATAAATTATCCATCTTTTTATTCAACAAAGAAACAACAGATTGTATATCTCCACGCTGGTGGAGTTCTATAGCCTTAATAGTATCTTGCATTCTCTTAAGCTTTTCATTTTGGGACAGGACTTGATCCTGAATAGCTCTGGTAGCTTTTTTGTTCTAGTTCATCATTCGGGCAGACTCGGACTGCTCGATCTTAGAATCCAACTGTCGTTGGTACCAGTATTGTTGGCGTTGTTGCCGATCCTCTGTGTAGATCTCAAAGTCTTTAGCCATGGGGAACTCATTCTCAGGTTGAGAAGTCAAAGCCTCTTTTGTATCCATGGAGATCTTGGCTCTGTTAAAAACAGATCTAGCCATTTACAGAGTCTAGTAATGTGAAGAAGATGAACAAGAATTCATACTAATGGTAGGACCATTCTTTGGGATATATTTTTGCTGTACAAGGACTTGAAATTGTTCACACCACAGACAGTCGGTGTTTGGATCATGTACAAGGGTAGGATGGCTACAAGGAGGAAAGTTGGACTCAAGATTTTTCTCTTTATCAGACATAAAATACTGAGCAGAGGAAGATGAAGATAATCTTGGTTTAACAGAGTTAGAATTTCTAAATGATATGGTAGCCTTACCTTTGTCCTCAATGACTTTGGAGGCTGACTGTACAGATGATGTGCTTCCTTCAACACATTTTGTTGAAATATTCCATTCACGAGGCACACGAATTTTATCCCGGCTTACCACTTCAGGTTCAATTTTTTGTGCAGTAAGACTAGCATGCATGACTACGCTACTTCCTTGGGAAGGGCCATGCTTTAGAGCAGGATGAGCAGTATTAGTTAAATGGAAAATAATTCTATAAAAAATTGCTAATGGGGAAGACCCTAGTTTCATATTTAATCCCGTGGTTTGCAAATGTAACTTTAAAACTTGATCTAACAGATTGTTAGTCTGTATAGATACGGGATAGTTGGGGAACACATTAAAATGGATGGGTCTGTTACTGAGACTGGTTTGTAAGGAAACTAACAAACAGTCTTTGAAACTCTCATGACGAGTATCAAGCAAACAACACAAAACAAAGGCATTTAAACCTTGACGGAATAAAGGAGTTATTCTGACCTACACACAACCTATATGTACAAACTTATAGGTGGACTGCTTCTTTAAATAAGCTAGATCTTGTGGTGAAATAAAAGGGATATCATATTCAGACTTTGAAGAAGTTTTCACCTGAATACAAGATTCACAAGATCTAATAGCAGTGCTAGCTAATAAATGAAACGATATTGATTTCTGGTATACTTCACTATATGGGAGTTTTGGGAGCTTCCATCTTGGAAGTGGATTTTATTCTTTAGAAATATTAGTTTCATCATTAACAGGAATAAGATCCAAAAGACTTACGAATGCATCGTCACAGTCTTCATCTTGTCGACCAGAAGTCGATGCAACCCATGCTTCTGTATCCATGTCGTCTGTCATAAAAATTTTGTCCTTCACCGCGTCTTATGTAGAATGTATATGACCTCAACATGACAATTTAATGCTCCTAGGCAGTAGCAAAAGTAATATAGGCTCAACTATTTTTAAAAGTATTCACATATCCTTCGTGCCATTCTAGTGAGAGTTATCTTCCCCATAAAATGTACCACATACCTCACATCAACCCTCCAATTCATCATGCTGACCATGATATCATCGAGTGCTACGTAGAGCATGGTTTTGGATTTTTTTCTTTTTGGGGTGAAAAACATAGTGTGTTTTTTAGTAGTGTTGAAAAATATGCATGTTCCAAACGTACAGTCCCCACCATTCCACCTACTCCTTGCCACATGGTTCAGCCTGATTTCACAAGAGTTAGTTAGAAAAAAAGATACCATTGATGTTAACACATGGATCCCACCGATTCATACACATGCATGTACGTTGTCTCTTTTTATGGATCGTTAGGATGTATGCAGTGCATTTTATGTGGAGCTTAGCTTCGAGTGTCATTCCATGCTTTAATAGAAGTTTTCAATAATTATGACTTCCAAAATATTCACATGTTCCATTACTTTTTTACATAACAAAATCTCTCGTAAATTTTTTTATTCTACATAATTGGTAATCTAAATTTTATGGTGACTAGATCTTATAAAACATTAATTATCCACTTACTAATTAATAAATAAAATATTTCCATTACTTTAATATGAATATATGATTAGGTCAGATTCGCAATGTGAAATTCAATATACCAACTATGAAGTTATATTTATACAAAGTAATGTCTAATGTTTGATTAAATCTAAATTCTTTCTAAATGTATTCATCTCTTGGTTTTTGCTTCCTTACTATCTTCTGGGTCTTATTGACATTTATTAAGGCTATTGTGGATATAACTGGAATTGTGTGGTAGTGTACAAGGTTCAAAATCTAACAATGTGCAAGCTTGTAGAAGAGTAATAAAGAAAAATTTCCTCTCTAATGAAAAGGTGTCAAATTTTGTACATGAGGTTATTTCCATGATCACTTTCTTTCTGTGGAATAAATTTCTAAACAAAGGATGTCTACTTGCAGTTGCTGGATGAGAGGCAGAGTGGTAATATTATGCGCTTTATGCAACTGATTGGTCGGTAAGTTTTTCAAAGATGTTAGAGTTAAAATATAAATGATTTAAGGTGAAGGTGTTCCCGTTTGCATGTATGTAATTTTTTTAATGCCAAATTTTGTATCAAGTTTTGGTGTAGGCTCCATCTAAAAGAAGAAACTTTCTGCTAGCCTACTGAAGAATTTTCACTACCTAAAATGCATTTGCATTTTGGCCTTTCCAAATACTATGTGTTCCTCAAAGTTGACTTATTGTGATGCATTTTTGAATTTTTGAAACCTTGGTTTCCTAGAATTTTGTTGTCTTATCTCTATAAGATTGGACTCGACATTTTCTTTGTTGTGGTTTTTTTTATGCTTAATATCTACAAAGTTTCTCAGGAAGATTTGTTTTTGAATGTTATGTATATTGTTTAAGTATTTTTAAGGTTTTTTGTTTGGAGCATCGAGTAATCAAATGTGGATGGAATTGTTTTTGACATTGGCATGTGAACAAAGATTCTATGAAAAGAAGAAAACAACACAGTCAAGGAAATTTTTTATACAGAAGTTGCAATAACCTCCAGGGATCTTGGGAATGTAAGAAAAATCTTCCAATTGGCCTTGCTTTGCACCAAGAAACAGACCTTTGATCAACCTACCATGCATGAAGTTATCAGTGTTTCGTATAGGATCATCAAATAAGATTAAGCTATACTAGGACACTTGGCTAAAGATTTCTCACTATTAGTCAATAGAGATCTGTGGCATTTTAGTCAGAATGTTTGATGAAATTGTTAAAAAAGTTGGGTTTGGAGAGGTGTGTTGTGGTGGGTTTTAGCTATGGAGGGATGGTGACTTTTAAAATGGAATAACTATATCCATAACTTGTTACATGCCTGGTAATAAGTGACTCTGTCATTGCCATAACAAATTCAATCAATCAATCTATTATCAAAATGTTTGGAATATCAAGTTTAGTAGATCTTCTTCTTCCCACAACAGTTAAAGACTAGAAGGCATTGCTTTCTGCAGCATGCTACAAGAAAATAGGGTTCCTAAAGTTTCTCCACACAGATTTTATAGAGGTAAAAAATTGTAATTTCAACCTATCATAGTTGGTTGGAGATGAGGTGACTTTTAATTTTCTTAGGCCAATTTGGCCTATAGCATCTGTCGATTGTGAATGTATTTTCTTAGATGTTGTTCCCATACTTGAGGTTCCACTCCTTTGTTCCCCTTCCATGCTATTTTTCTATTCAAAAAGAGTTTCTAAGATTTGGAGATACTTTTAGGCACCCACTTCTCATGTTCCTACATTTCCCCCTCCCCTGGCAAAGGAATTAGATTTTTGATTAAATAATCCAAGATTTATTTAACTGTCTTGATTTAACATTCATGAACAAAATTTGAGACCTCTATGTATAAAATTAGTTATCTATAACACTTATAACTAATGAGTAGTATATATTTTTAACCATTTACATCATTCAGGTTACATATCATCTATTTCCAAGGTGTTTTTAGATTTTTGTCCATATATATAGTTGTGTGGTTCTTCTTGATTTGATTCTTGGCCTAAAGTAAATATTGACATATATGAAATCCATTTGATATCAAGCTTACATAATTTCTATATAAAGCAAAGTGATTATGCTTTGAAGGAATGATCCTTTTGAAGGGAAGATTTATACAATTACAATATACATATAGGATATATACGTTGTTTACCTTTATCTATGTTCAACTGAAAGATCAAATTGATATGAAATTGACTGTAGGTTATGTTCAATACCAGGAAGGATAGAGAAGAGCTTATAGAAACTCTTGTTGAAAGTAAAAACAAAACTCAAGCTCCAGACCTTAATTAGGTTGCCAAAACTGTAGCATGTTCAGTATATTCACACCTTTTTCCTTTGTTTCATAAATACCTTAAATATGTTATGTAGTTGATTGGTAGGAACCTCTAACCATGTGTATTCATCTTTTTGTTTTAACATAATTCATGTGTGTAAACACACTTTCAATGTCACTAAATTAAAGGATATGACAAATACTAATGATGTATATAGGAGATATTTTTTTTATATATGTTTTACACTAATATAATTGTAGTAGTATAAAAGTCGCCCAAGAATAAGAGCAACTAGTACTGGATTTAAACCATGGGAAAATATTTAGAAGCCTATAAATACACCTACAAAAAAATAGAATAAGAACCCCAATTACATACCTAAATTTAAATTCTGATATTACTATTGGTTATAGTCTGTATGTTTTACATGATACATATTCTATAAAAAACAGACAACAATACAGCCATGGAAACTGTTGATACAAAATTCACATCAACTTGCAGGGATCTTAGGATTGTAAGAAAATTTTTCCAGTTGGCTTTACTTTACACTAAGAAATAGTCCTCTGATCAACCCACCATGCATGAAGTTACCAGATTTCTAACGTCGATGTTGTTAGTTCCTTCCTCTAAGAAAGTTAATAGTATCTGAACAAACCAACTGACCCCTAGTAATATTTATTGGACATATTTAGATGAATATAAAGATGGTAAAAACAAAGATGTTACCGGGAGCACAAGAAACACTTATGATGGGAATTTGCTTGTGAGATGTTACAAGTTCATGTTCTTTATAATGGAAAATAACTCAAATTTGCTTCAGTTGGTAAGAATTTTGTTTGTTAATTTTCTTTCGGAGCTTACATTGTAAATTGTTTTAAGTATTTTTAAGGTTTTTTGTCTAGAGCATGGACCAATCAAATGTGGATGGAGTTGTCTTTGGCATTGGAATGTGAACAAAGATTTATGGATGTTGGGATTGTAAGAAAAATATTCCAGTTGGCCTTGATTTTCACCAAGAAACAACCCTCATATCGACCCACCATGTGTAAAGTTGTTAGAGATTCATGTCATCAAAGAAGATTAAGCTAGACTGGGACACTCGGATAAATATTTCTCATGGTGTTGTAGAAGGATTAACATATCTTCATCATGACCATAACCCACACATTTTTCAAAGGGATGTGAAGACTTCGAACATTCATTTAGATGATAATTTTGAAGCACATTTGTCAGAATTTGGCATTCCCAAATGCATATAATAAAATGGTTTGACATGAACTTAAAATGGTGTTGGCTTCCCTACCTACCCAAAGTTGTGGGTGGGAAGTAGGATTTGACATGAATTTAAATTTCATATGAAAAAAATAAATATAAATATTAAATCAATAATAATTAGAAAAATTCTAACAAATTTTTTTGATTGAACACACACTTTTATATTGATATAATGAAAAAAAATACATTGCAGATTCACATCAAAAAATTGGGTGGAGAAGTCACACCCCAGAATGCATCACACTTGGCACATGTGCCACGGGAAACAAAAACTAAATGAACATACAACAAGTCACAAACGTGACAAACTAAGAAACAACAAACATGGCGGATGGAAGAGGAGGCGAAGAAGGTAGCCTATGCGAATCAAAAGCTCACTCATTGCACGGGGGTTGGGATATTTCAGATCAGGATCCCACCCATCGCTCTACTCGAGGGCTGGAGCATCCTATTTTTTAGGAGAAATAGCCAAAGCCAAATGTGGAAATTTTTCTGGGGGAGCACCCCATCTGGAACTAGAAGCAAGAGGAGAAGAAGGCCAACCATAGCCATTACCACTTTTTTAGCTGGGGGAGGAGCCCCCCAGCTAGAGCCATCATCATCCTGAGAGCAGGGAGGGTCCCCCTAGCCGTCGCCACCACCAAACCGCTGGAAAACACAACCGAGCTACCATCAAGAGGGAAATTTGTCTATAAAAATTTCCATGTATAGGTTAATTACTAATTTTAAAATTATTGATAATCGTACTACTGTCACTAAGAAAGGAAATAACTTTTTTGAGAAAATCACTACCTTCTAACACGAGTCAAATGAACCCTAACTTTAGCAATTTTTTCATCTACTTTTTCCATTGACATTTTATCGAGATTCTATCCAAAGAAGACTCCAAACAAATTTTGCAAGAATCTAGCTGCCCATACAGCTGTGTTCCTATGTTTTATAAGGATATCATCCATTCCCTAACACAAACCACTTCTTATCGCCATTTTATATTTATTTTTTTCATCTTTACTATGCCTTTTAAGATTACCATAGACAACAACAATCGCAATAAAGTGCTTATACTAAACTTAGAAATAATTACAAAGAATGTGGATGTTTCCTAATTGTCAACCATGGAATTGAGGCAAGTACAATTCATTGAATGGATTCAATTTCTCATGATAAATTTACACTTCCCAAAGATACCAAACTGAAAGTTCTGAAATAGTCTAACAAAGAATAACTATTTTTTTTAAGTATTCAATGAACTACATATAAACATATAGTAATAGAGTTTCCTATAAAGCAGGAAACTAATATACTATTCCTGTGAGTTGTTTTAACAAATAAATAACTCTTGAAAACTTAAATAATATAACTCACAACTAATTTCTATTATGGGTACTAAACAAATAATTCCTAACATTCCCCCCTTAGTGAAAACATGGTAGGAAAACATAAACACACTCAACTGCAATATGATCACCCCTGTGAAACATGTCCTATAATGTGACTCATCATCTTGATCAAAAGAAAGGCTATCTCCTTCCATGGTTTTAAATAGGCTTACCACAAAGCTTGATGTGAATAAGCCATATCAACTTTCCACTTCATGTGGTTTTCTGGATCCTCCCACAAACTTACTTTGGTTTTTTTTTTCACCCCTCTTCTTGTACATTAGGGAAGTATATAAGAATCACAACTCGCTTATTACAAAACTGCACAATAGAACATATACAAAAAAAATATGTAACATGACTTCCTATAAGAATCAAAATGTTCTTAATTATAGACACTATCATTGATCATTGTCACTCAATCACAAATAACAAAGGCAAATGTCACTGCCACTAGAAGTTTCCCTTGACTTTAGTCATTTTAGGTTTAGAATGGAAATGGAACACTGGGGTCATGTTCCCCCCCCCATAATGTGAAATTTCCACATGCTAACACAGAGAAGTAAATTGTATCAAAGTACATATTACTGAATGAATATTTCTAGTTAGATTTTATTGCACACGGTCACCATTGAAAGTGAACATATTCACAAGTAGACCAATTTCCTATGAGTTACGGTAGTCAAAGGATCACATCAATTAGAGGATCATTGAAAATCATCTACACTCCAACACAACTCTTTTCTAGTATGCAACAAACACCACATAAAGCAATAGGAACACAGGTAAGTGCAATAAGTTGGTGGACCAAAAAGGGGTCATAAGTGGACGTCATATTGTAAAATACAATGAAATCTCAACTTGTGGGGATTATTAGAAATACACACACACACAATTATAAAAAATTAAATAAATATGAATCATAGCATCCAGAATCTTGTTTCTAAACTACTATTTTTTTAAAAAAACAGGACAAGTTTAGCTATATTAATCACTCAAAATTATAAGACTTGGTTTTTTTTTTTTGAAAAGACCTATAAGATTGTAGTCCATTTGCCCGTAATTTGGATGACCAAATCTTGTTATTTGTTTTATTTTGGTGAAAATTTAGATATTGTTGTCTATATTGGGATGGATTTTATTTTGTATTTTTTTGGAGCAATATTTTTTTTTATGATTTTTTCCATGAAAGTGGTTTGAAAAAATTTAGAAAACAAAGAACTTTCCATTTGCCTTCCATAACTATATCAAAAAATATTGAAATCAAATACTTTTTTTAACGTATATATAATTTTTGCCATGCTTAGGATGGTATAGGTTTTATCACATTTTCATAAGAGAAAAACAAGTTGCAGTCTTAAACGTAAACATGAAAATTCGTGGGAAAAAATGTCTTACAGATCTACTATCAATCAAAAATTATAAAATGATATTTATCTTATTCTATTCACATTAAAATCAATATTTCTAGGAAGCTAACAATATCCCCTACGCGATGGTACCATCTTGGTGGGATGTTTTCATTTATTTAGCATGGTTCAAGCCTACAGAATAGCAAATTTTAAGATTTTGACCTTTAACATGCCATAATGACCTCCCATAGCTTTGGCTGGGGAAAAACAAAGATTTCTAGAGCCTTAAGGGTCGGATTTGATGATATAGATAGAACCGTAATCGCAATGTTTAATATTAGAATCGCGATCACAATTATTAAATCATATTTACATGTATCCAAACGTTCCAATTAGTATGTGATTTTTATTTTTTGGCCTTATTATACAAATTAATGTGAAATTTTGGTGCTTTATGCATGTTTTTCTTATCATTGGAAGTAAAACATCATGGGAGACAAGAAATGAAATAAAAAAAGGAAGTCAATAAGTAAAACAAGACCGGATGAATTAGAGGAAAAAATATTTTAAAATGCCGAGTGAATGTGGAATCTTCATGAATCAAGAAGATGTTCATATTCAACCCCTACTATTGTAAGAAATGAGGAACCAGGTAATGTTTCTACTGTCAATGTTGAAGATGAATTAAATACTCATGATGAATATGTTTTTACTATCAATGTTGAAGAAGAATTAAATACTCGTGATGTAGTTGATGTTGAAATTGAAGGAGACAATGAAAATGTGAATTAGGAAATTCAGGTAGAAACTGTAGACAAGAAAAATTTGTCAAAATCACCTCCTAAGAATTTACGTAAGAGACCTAATTATTTTATTTTATTGATGAGAGCATTTTGAAACCAATGTATGAAAAATTGTTTGAACAAAAAATCAGAAGAAAAGCCACTAAAATTTGGGCTAATCATTTTGAAATTTTAAATGATTCCCAAATATGTCAGTTGTTGGTTAGTTTGATAAAGCTGAAGAAAATGATAACTACATTAAACAGCATAGGATTGATAACATTTAATATATGTGGTGAAACCTGTACAATTGTTGAAAACCTTGATGATGCATATCACGTTGGTGGTGTTAAAAGACACACAAGGGATAATAATATTGTGCATCGTGTACTTGCTAGTAGTGTTTTAAGTGAATCAACAAAAAAACAATGTTTGATTACGGAAACAAGTCAAATGTTGAAAGTCAATAAAAAAATATATAATGAAAGAAATTGAAATACGTAATATCCTTGAGTCACTAAATAACACTGATTTTTAGGCATTTTATACTAGAGCACTGTGTAAGGAAAAAGATATATACGATTCTAGAAGAGAATTTAATATTAAATTTTGGCATGATAACACTAGAGTTTCACCTAATACAAGAGATATTGTAAAACGGAGAGTTGTTTCTACTAATCGTGAACCACATCCAAAGCATTTCTTAGATATGACACAAACTCTATTTTTTCATAATTTTGAACATGAGCATATAGAAATTAAAATTAGTCAATGTTTTTTTGAAATGTTGAAACTATTATATGTGAAAATAAACCACGCTTACACCACTTGTTGTTGTAGCAAACATGTTGAATTTATGATGCATTATGCTAAATTTTTACGTAGTCGTTCTGATTTTCATTCTGAAACTATGTTATCGGAATGTGGTGTTTAAGTTCCACCAATATCTTTCAAGGGATTTCATTCATATGATATTTTGTGAAAGAAAATTTGGAGAAATGTTTTATCATTGGGATTGTTTAGATGGAAGTAGTGGTACATGCAGCGGATTACCGAAATTGGAATGTTCCATCCATGAAAAAAATTGAGGTAAAATAGGACATAAATTAGTTGAGTTTGATAAGTATAAATAAGTACCATATTAGTTGAAAGATGGAAAGGAGTGTAAATAGTGTGAGATAGTTAGAAAACATATACCTATTTTTCAATTTATGAAAAAATTTAAGGATGAAATTGTTTATGAGTATGCTAGGCATACACACAGAGGTCGATGGTTGGATGAATAGTTCAAGATATGCAAGAAAACATTTCCTATTGGTACTATTGTTTTATTGGTCGAGTTTGGAGATAATTACACATTGCAACCACAAATAGAGGTTCAATCGTAATATTACAAATCAATACAAGTTGTCATTTTTGTCCATATAACATTTATACATTCTCCTAATACTACAGAGAATGCTCAATTTTTTTTAAGAGAGTAACACTTTTATATCAGTGATGATCATACTCATTCTATTGATTTTTTGCAAGGGTGTTTCCAGTTATTTTATGGAAACTTGTTTGATAGGGACATTCACTTCAATCAACATTATATATGGTCAGATACTTGCACGTATCAGTTTAAGAATGCACGAATGTTTTATTGGATGTGCAAGATGCAAGTCAAGATGGGTGTGGAACATATTTGGAGTTTCACTAAGGTTGAACATGGAAAAAGAGAGCATGTCGGTGTAGGGGCATGTGTGAAAATATCTCTTGCAAGAGAAGAGTTGAAGTACAAAGATGGTGCTAAATTGAAAGATGTAAAGAGCATAGTGGAATGGTGTATTGATAACATGGCCCGAGGTTCTCAATAAAATTCCACAGTTTGCGGATATTTTTTGTCGATAGAGGAACACAAAATTGCTAACTATGAGGATTATATGACACTCACAGGGTCCAGTGATATGCACTCATTTTGTAGCTCAAATGCTACTTCGTGGGCCATATGGACAAAAAATTTGGCCTATTTTTTTACATCGTATATCGAATTTGTCACTTTTGAGTGTGATTCACAAGAATGTGTAGATGGATGGATTTGTAGGCCTCTAATTCTACTTCCCAGTTATCAACCTCCATAGGCATTATGACTTTTTTCTCCAGTTGAAGTTGCAACATTCAAGGACTTTGATGAAATTTTTATTTTGGTGCGAAAAGGTAAATGGTTATTTACAATTTTTGTATTGAGTAATGTCTATTGAAATTAATATGTAATTTAAATTTGAGTTGAAACCTTTTGTGTTTTTTAGGACATGTGTTTGTAGTTATTACGACATAAGACAATGAAGTAGGAAGAGACTATTTCTTATGTCGTTGCATCGAGGAAAAAAAGAAGTTGACTTCTCCTATTATAGATGGAGAAGATATCGAGTACTCTACAGGGTCAATGGTAGTTACTAAAACTTGTCTTCGATGGTATCGATTACAAAATTCCTCGGTTTGGGTGTTTACATACTGTGAGACACACAGGAAAATACTCTTATAATTTCATCTAGTTCTAGAGACAAATATTCAACGGTATAGATATCGAGGAAGGCATAATAACAAGATTCTTTGGAAGGTTCGAGAGTCAGATCATGAAGCAATCATGTTTGCTATTCAGAGTAGATCCAATCCTGATGGTTCATTGGAATGAATTTACATGTTCACGTCTGGTATGTATAATTTTTTTGAGGTGTTAAAATCTTTCAACTAGATCTTCAAGTTCATATATTTTATTAAATTTGTGTATTTTGTATATATCTAGTATGGTTTTGATTTAACTTAAATTTCTTTGACTTTAACACTTTTATGTAGGTTAGTGGTACAAGAAAAGATTCCACCTTCACAACCTGATGGTTCAGTGGAATTAATTTAGACATGTTCATCTGGTATATATAATTTCTTTGAAGTGTTTAAATTTGTCAACTAGATCATTCAAGTTCATATATTTTATTAAATTTGTGTATTTTATATATATGTAATATATGGTTTTGATTAACCTTAAATTTCTTGACTAACACTTTTATGTAGGTTAGTGGTGCAAGAAAATATTCCAACTTCATGTGGTTATCTCTGTTAGTAGATAATTTTATATTCTCGAAGCTAATAGAAGATTTCATTGTTTTACAAGAAAAGAGAAGCAACTAACAACAATTTATGTACATGTGGAAGTGGTCTTGGCTCCAGAGGAGGTAGCGCAAAATCAAAAGGATCATAGGGAACCAATATGAAACCTCCCCAAGTGTTTATAAGGCCATCCCTATGCATGTACACAACTGGTTTGGTGACATGATCCACCATTAGAAAAATATAGCGTTTGAAAGCCATACACTAGCTCAAAATGCATTATTTCATGTGTTTGCAAACAATAAGGTAGCAAGAGAACCAATTAGAGATAGAAAAAACTAAGATAGGTTATTATAGAGGGTCCCTAAACTGAAATGTAGGATCTGATGAGATGTCTCTAGGTGCCACAGAGACCAAGTAATCACCCATCGAAGTTGATCAATTTTTTGGTCTCAGGGTTCTTAAGGGACTACGCCCAAAAAAAGTAGCTTGAACGTACCGACATTATCATGCACCAAAAATATGCCTCTTCTACCATTTACTTGGCCACCCGGATGTGTTGGAACAGTCATTTCTGTGCCATGACCCACCGTTTAAAAATATCACGCATGACAACCTTACACTAGATCAAACTGCACTATTTCATGTGTTTGCAAACAATAGGGCAGCGAGAGCACCAATTAGAGATGGGAAAAACTGAGATACGATATTGTAAATTTTCCCTACACTGAGGTGTAGGATCTAATGATATGTCTCTAGGTTCCATAGAGACCGAATAATAACTCGTTGAAGTTGAACTATTTTTTATCTCAGGGCTCTTAGGGGACTATGACTGAACGAAGTAGCCTAAAAGCAAAAAAAAAATTCGTGCACCGAAATGAAAGATATTCTAGTGTTTACCTGGCCACACAAAGGTGTTGGGGTATTTGGTTTTGTGCCACAACCCACCGTTTACAAAATATAGCATTTGACAGCCTTACACTAGCTTAGACTGCACTATTTTACATGTTTACAAACAATAGGGCAACGAGAGCACCGATTGGAGAAATAAAAAACCAAGATATTTTATTGTAGAGGGTCCCTACACTAATGTTTAGGATCCCATGAGACGTATCTAGGTGCCACAAAGACTAAGTAATCACCTGTTGAAGTTGAACAGTTTTTTGGTCTCAGGGCTCTTAAGGGAATCCTGAATGAAGTAGCTTGTAAGGAACGAAATTGTCTAGCACCAAAACAATACCTCCTCTATCATTTTCCTGGCCACTCGGATGTGTTGGTGTATTTGGTTTGGATCCATGACCCACTGTTTGTAAAATAAAGCGATTGACAACCTTACATTGGCTCAAACTGCACTATTTCGTGCGTTTGCAAACAATAGGGAAATGAAAGCATTGATTGGATACAAAAAAACTGAGATATGATATTATAGATGGTCCCTATGCTAAGGGTAAGATCATACAAGACGTCTCTAGGTGCCATGGAGACCGAGTAATCACCCGTTGAAGTTGACCAATTTTTTGGTCTCAAGGCTCTTAACAGACTACGCCAGAACGAAGTAACCTGGAAGCAAGTACATTGTCACACACCAAAATGATACCTCTTCTAAAAGTTACCTATCCTCCTAGATGTGTTGGTGCAGTCGGTTCAGTGCCATGACCCACCATTTAGAAAATATAGCATTTGACAGCCTTACACTGGGTCAAAATAGGTTATTTCACATGTTTGCAAATAATAGGGCATCCAGAGCACCGATTGGAGACAAAAAAGATGAGTAAATATATTATAAAGGGTCCATACTCCAAGGTGTTGGATTCAATAAGACATCTCTAGGTTCCATAGAGACCGAGTAATCACCCGTCGAAGTTTAACAATTTTTTGGTCTCAGGTCTCTTAAGGGACTATGTCCAAATGAAGTAGCCCAGAAGCAATGAGATTTTCATGAACCAAAATTATGCCTAATATAACATTTACCTTACCAATTCGACATATTGGGGTAGTTTGTTTTGATTCCACAACCCACCGTTTACAAAATATAGCGTTTGACTACCTTCATTAGCTCAAACTGCACTATTTCATGCGTTTGTAAAAAATAGGGCAGCAAAAACACCAGTTGGAGATGGAAAAATCCAAGATAGGATATTGTAGAGGATACCTACATTGAGGTGTAGGATATGACGAGGTTTCTATGGGTGCCATGGAGACCAAGTAATCACCCGTCGAAGTTTAATGATTTTTTGGTCTCAGGGCTCTTAAGGGACTACGCTCGAACGAAGTAGCCTACAAGCAACCGACATTGTCGCACACAAAAATGACACCTATTGTAGTGTTAAAATTTCTACCCAAATGTTTTTGCACTATCGGTTTGGTGCCATGACCCAGCGTTAGTAAAATATAGCGTTAGACAGCCTTATACTGGCTCAAAATGCACTATTCCACTGCGTTTGCAATCAATAGGGAAATGAGAGCACCAATTGAAGATGGGAAAAAGTTAAGAAAGTATATTGTAAAGGGTCCCTACGCAAAGTTTTAGGACCCTAAGATAAGTTGCTAAGTTCCACATAAACAGAATAATCACACGTTGAAGTTGAACGAGTTTTTGGTCTCATGGTTTCTTAAGGGACTACGCCCAAATGAAGTAGCCTGGAAGAAAAAACATTTTCACACACAAAAATGACAACTCCTATGGTTTTTACCTCGCCACCTGAACATATTTTTGTATTTGGTTTGGTGGTATGAACCCACCATTTGTAAATTATAGCGTTTGACAACCTTAAACTGGCTTAAACTGCACTATTTCACGCGTTTACAAACAATAGGGAAATGAGAGCACCGATTGGAGATGGAAAAAAATGAGATAGGATATTATAGAGGGTCCCTAATTTGAGGTGTATGATCCAAAGAGATGTCTTTATGTGCCACATATATCGAGAAATCACCCGTCGAAGTTAAACATTTTTTTGGTCTGGGGGCTCTTAAGGGACTATGCCTGAATGAAGTAGCCCGAAACCAATGAAATTGTCATGCAGAAAAACAATTTATCTTCTAGCATTTACCTAGCCACCCAGATGTGTGGGCATAGTTGGTTTTGTGCCACGACCCAGTGTTTGTAAAATATAGTGTTTAGCAACCTTACACTAGCTCAAACTGCACTATTTCACACGTTTACAAACAATAGGGCAGCAAGAGCAACGATTAGAGATGGGAAAAAACCAAGACACAATATTGTAGAGGGTCCCTACACCAATGTGTAGGGATCTAACAAGACATGTCTTGGTGCCATGGAGACCGAGTAATCACCCAACAAAGATGATTTTTTTTGGTCTCAGGGCTCTTAAGGGACTGCACCCGAACGAAGTAGCCTGAAAGCAACGACATTTTTTTTCTTTCCCACAAACACTAAAAATAATGTTCCTTCTAGTGTTTAACTATCCACCCAAATGTGGGGGAACAGTTGGTTTGGTGCCACAACCTAGTGTTTACAAAATATAGTGTTTAACACCCTTTACACTAGCTCAAACTACACTAGTTCACAGCGTTTACAAACAATAGAGTAGCAAGAGAAATGATTTGAGATGAAAAAAACAAAAACAAACTATTGTAAAGGATCCCTACACCAAGGTGTAGGTTTTGACAAGGCATCTCTAGGTGCCATGGAGATCAAGTAATCACCCGTCGAAGTTGAACAATTTTTTGGTGTCAAGGATCTTAAGGGACTAACGCCTGAACAAAGTAGCCCGAAATCAAAGACATTGTCCTGCACCAAAATGAATCCTCCTCTAGAGTTTACCTAGCCACCTAGATGTGTTGGCATAGTTGGTTTGGTGCCATGACCCACTGTTTGCAAAATATAGTGTTTGACAACCTTACACTGGCTCAAACTGCATTATTTCACGCATTTGCAAACAATAGGGAAGCAAGAGAATCAATTATAAATGAAAAAAACTGAGACAGGATATTGTAGAGGGTCACTACACCGAGGTGTAAGATCCCACAAGACATCTCTAGGTGCCATGGAGATAGAGTAATCACCCATCGAAGTTGAACGGTTTTTTGGTCTCGGGGATCTTAAGGGACTATGCTCGAACGAAGTAGCTTGGAAGCAATAACATTTACATGCACCAAAATGATTCCTCCTCTAGCATTTATCTAGACACCTAAATGTGTTGGTGTAGTTGGTTTTGTGCAAGAACCCACCATTTGCAAAATATAGTGTTTGGCAGCCTTACACTAGCTCAAACTGCACTATTTCGTGCGTTTACAAACAATAGGGCAGTGAGAGCACTGATTGGAGATGGAAAAAACTGAGATATAAAATTATAAAGGTTCCCTATGTAGAGGGGTAGGATCTAACGATATGTTTCTAGGTGCTATGAAGATTGAGTAATCACCTGTCAAAGTTCAATGGGTTTTTGGTCTCAAGGCTCTGAAGGGACTACGCCCGAATGAAGTAGCCCATAAGTAATGACATTATTGCACACCAAATGACACATCTTCTAGAATTTACATGGCCACATGGATATTTTAGTGCATTCATTTTGGTGTCATAACCCACCATTTACAAAATATAGCATTTGGTAGCCTTACAGTGGCTCAAATTGCACTCTTTCGCATGTTTGCAAAAAATGGGGTAACGAGAGCATTGATTGGATATAGAAAAAACTGAGAAAATATATTGTAGAGGGTCCCTATGTTGAGGTTTTGGATCTGATGAGATATCTATAGGTTCCATAGATATTGAGTAATCACTCGTCGAAGTTGAACAATTTTATTTTTTATCTCAGGGCTCTTAAGGGATACACTCGAACGAAGTATTCTGGAAGCAACGAAATTTTTACACACCAAAAAAATACCTACTCTATTATTTACCCCAGCCACCTAGATTTTTTATCACAGTCAATTTTGTGTCACAACCCACTTTTTGAGAAATATAGTGTTTGACAGCCTTACATTGGCTCAAATTACAGTATTTTCTGTGTTTACAAACAATAGGGAAACAAGATCATTGATTGGAGACAGAAAAAAAAAAGATAGAATATTATAGAGGGTCCCTATGCCTAGGTGTAGGATCTAAAAAAATGTCTCTAGGTGCCTTGAAGACCGAGTAATCACCCGTCGAAGTTGAATGGTGTTTTTTCCTCAGGGCTCTTAAGGGACTACGCCCCAAATGAAGTATTCTGGAAGCAATGACATCGTTGCGCACCAAAATGATGCCTCCTCTAGTATTTACCTAGCTATCTAGACATGTTGACACAGTCAGTTTTGTGCCATGACCCATTGTTTGCAACATATAACATTTGACAATCTTACACTGGCTCAAAATCTACTATTTCACATGTTTGTAAACAACAGGGGAATGAGAGCACCGATTGGAGAAGGAAAAAAATGAGACATGCTATTGTAAATGGTCCATATACCGAGATTTAGGATCCATTGATATGTCTCTAGGTACTACAGAGACCAAGTAATCACCCATCAAAGTTAAGCGATGTTTTTGTTTTGAGGCTCTTAAGGGACTACGCTCAAATGAAATAGCCCAGAAGATACGACATTAGCACACACTGAAAATACACCTACTATAGCATTTACCTATTCAATTGGACATGTTGGATAAATTAGTTTGATGCCATAACCAACCATTTGTAAGATATAAGATTTAACATCCTTACATTGGATCAAACTACACTATTTCGTGTGTTTACAAAAAATAGGGAAAACGAGAGCACCAATTAGGGATGAAAAAAAATTGATACAGAATATTGTAGAGGGTCCCTACACCAACGTTTAGGATCTAACGAGATGTCTCTAGGTGCCACAGAGACTGAGTAATCACCTGTCGAAGGTGAACGGTTTTTTGGTCTCAAGAGCACTTAAGGGGACTACGCCTGAACGAAGTAACCTAGAAGTAATGTCGTTGTCGCACACCAAAATGACACCTCCTCTAGCATTTAATTTACCACTCAGATGAGTTGGTGTAGTAAGTTCGGTGCTATGACCCATCGTTTGCAAAATATAGCATTTGATAGCCTTAGAATGGATCAAACTGGACCATTTTGCACATTTGCAAACAATAGGGTAGCGAGAGCACTGACTGGAGATGGAAAAAAAATAATACATGCTATTGTAGAGGGTCCCTACTCTAAGGGTGTAGTATCCCACGAGACGTCTCTAGGTGCCATAGAGACTGAGTAATCACCTATTGAAGTTGAATGATTTTTTGGTCTCAAGGCTCTAAAGGGACTACATCTGAATGAAGAAGCCCGAAAGCAATGACATTGTTACACTCCAAAATTACACCTCCTCTAGTGTTTATCTTGCCACCTGGATGTGTTGGCACATTTGGTTTGGTGCCTATTATAAAAATTTTCCTCTCTGGTAAAATTGAACAAAAATAAATTTGGACACTGTGAAAATGGGAATGATTTAGTCAAGAGATCTTGCATTTCAAGAGATTTGAACACATTGCAGAGAAGCCTAAGAGCTTAAGCTATTTTGGAGAATCAAGAAGTTCCAAAGTCCAAAAAATCAAACTTCGGAGGTGGAGCTGTCCAACGTAGGCTAAAGGTGGATTTCAAGCCCCGAAAAGGAAAAAGGTCTGAAAGTCCAAAAGTCCAAAATTTTGGACTTTCATAGATTTTAGTGGGTACAAAGGGATGAACAGTGAAAAAGGTTTGAAAAAGAAAAGGTTCCGAAATTTTGAAAGTTTGAAATTTCAGACTTTTAGGTTTTGGAGTTTCGGAGATGCAAAATTCAGAGTTTCGGAGTCTTCAACGACAAAACAAGAAAAGTGACCAAAAATATTTAAAATCCTAAAAGTCTGAACCCAAAAGGGTCTGGATTTCAGAAGTCAACTTGGTTTTGGAGTCAACACAACAATATTTTCAGAGTTTCATAACTCTTGAGGTGATTTGAAGGATGAACAGTATCACGGGCCCAAAAGGTAAAAAGTTTTGAAATTCCTAAAGTCTAAAATTTCAGAATTTCAGGTTTTAGAGTTTCAGATCTCTCAAGCCCTTAAAGAGATGAACAGTAACGAAATATCCAAAATGGAAGGTTCCAAAATTCTGAAATTTTAGACTTTCGGGTTTCAGAGTTTTGGAGTTTTTGCATGTCCAAATAGATGAACAGTAGCCCGACTTCCAAAACCAAAATGTCCAAAAGTCTGAATTTCAAGATTTCAAAGGTTGGATGCATTTCAGACTCTGAAAGGGAAGGTCAAGAACTCACATTTTTTGTAGAATGACACCCCAACGTTCAGATTGCCATAACTTTTGACTGGGAGCTTAGAATTGCACAAGAAAGGACTTTTTGGAAATCTTATAGTCTCCTCTACACAATAGTCTTCTAAATTTAAGTGAGACTAAGTTATTCAAAATAAAGAAATACAGTTCTCCATTTTAGAGAATGTTTCAGGTTTCTCACCTACCACAATAATGAAGGTATGGGCTTCCTTTCTTACCCAACAAGGAAAGTTCATAGAGGCATGGGTTTTGCAGTGGAACACATAATTGTTGTAGGTGAATTCGATGCATTTTAGGGTGCTTGAAGTAGGATTTTGAATTCCTCTCTCTTTCTTATCGCATTCTTGATATATATTGTAAGGAGGGGCATTTTTCAAAAGGTTGGATAATTTTTCTTTGCACCCTCCCTTCTTCTCTAATCTACAAGTGAATTTTTGGAGTTCAAACCTCCCATTCAAACTATAATGCAAGTTTTTGCCTCTTGGCCATTGTAATGCACTGTATCAAATTTGTGGAGCAATAATATAAGTCTGTGGATGAATTTCAACCCTCTATTATGTTCATTTTTTTCTTCTGATCTCTCATTACAATCTTGTTTATTTGTGTATGGTGGTTGTATCACATTTGTGATGGTTTGTGTTTAATGGAAAAGCAGGTGTTCAACATTCCTTTTAGTGCATCACCCCTATTAGTTTAGGTTTAATTTCATGTAATTTTCTTAACCTTGTCTCCTTGTCAAGTTAGAGTATATTTTACAGTATATCCTCTACCATTTAAGTGTGTGTAACAGAATAGAGGAATAGGAAGTGATCTTCATCCGGAAAGCTTTCTCGATTGCAAAGTCCCACACATAGGGAAAGGCTCTATGTTATGCAATCACACTGATGGTTTCAACCTATTGAGTCACAAAAATTTAGGGGTGTTGTGACTATGCATCAACAATGCCACGAACCAACATTTGAAAAATATAACATTTTACATCCTTACACTAACTCAAATTGCACTATTTTGTGCGTTTGCCAACAATAGGGAAACGAGAGCACCGATTGGAGATGGAAAACACCAATACAACCTATTGTAGAGGGTACTTACACCGAGGTGTAAGATCCTATGAGACGTCTCTAGGTGCCATGGAGATGGAGTAATCACCCGTCCAAGTTGAATAGTTTTTTGGTCTCAGGGCTCTTAAGGGACTATGCCCGAATAAAGTAGCCTGAAAGCAACAAAATTATCACACAAAAAATGATGCATCATCTAACCTTTACCTAGCCACCTAGACATGTTGGTGTATTCAGTTCAGTGCCATGACCCACCATTTGTAAAATATAGCGTTTGACAGCCTTACACTGGCTCAAACTACACTATTTTGTGGGTTTGCAAAGAATAGGGCAGTGAGAGCACCGATTGGAGATGAAAAAAACTGAGACACTATATTGTAAAGGGTCCCTATGTTGAAGTTTAGGATCCCATGAGACATCTGTAGGTGCCACGGAGACTGAGTAATCACATGTCGAAGTTGAATGGTTTTTTTGTCTTAGGGCTCTTTAGGGACTACGTCAGAATGAAGTAGCCCGGAAGCAACGACATTGTCGCACAAAAAAATGACACCTCATATAGTATTTTCCTAGCCACCTAGATGTGTTGGCACATTCAGTTAGGTGTTAAAACCCACCGCTTACAAAATATAGCATTTGACAACCTTCTATTGGCTCAAACTGCACTATTTCACGTGTTTACAAATAATAGTGCAACAGAGCACTGATTGGAGAAAGAAAAAACCATGATAGATTATTATAGAGGGTCCATATTTCAAGGTTTAGGATCTAACGAGACATCTCTAGGTGCCACAGAGACTCAGTAATCACCCGTCGAAGTTAAACGATTTTTTGGTCTCAAGGCTCTTAAGGGACTACACCTTAATGAAGTAGCCTAGAAGCAATGAAATTTTCACACATCAAAATGATGCCTCCTTTAGCATTTACATGTCCATCAATACATGTTGGGGTAGCCATAACCCACCATTTGTAAAAAATAGCATTTGAAATCCTGACACTCGCTCAAACTGCACTATTTCGCGTGTTTGCAAATAATGGGGCTGTGAGAGCACCGATTAGAGATGGAAAAGACATGTTATTATAGAGGGTCCCTATTCCAAGGTTTAGGATCCCATGAGATGTCTCTAAGTGCCACAGAGTAATCACCCGTCGAAGTTGAATGATTTTTACGTCCTAGGAATATTAAAGGACTACACACAAACAAAGTAGCTCGGAAGAAATGATATTATCACACACTGAAAATATGCCTCTCTAGTGTTTACCATGCCACCTGGACATGATGGTGTTGTCGGTTCAGTGCTACGATGTCCCAAGGCATGAATTCTCACTACTCTCCTCCGTTCATTTCCTAGGACTACCTAAAAAAGGCAGTTTGTAAACAATTATGCCACGAAGGCTCAAGGAATGCCATGACCCGAAATTCTTGGGTACGACTAGAGGCCTCCTTCACTCAGGTTTTGGCTTAGATGATTGTTGGTTTGGATGACCAAGCACCAAGTTATGATCATCATAAGTTTCTGCTAAAAATGTGAATTGGTATTAATAGGGAAGGGGTTCTTGGCTCTGGATCGGGTGGTCTGACTCCAATCTGAGCCTCCTTAGAGCCTGCCATAGCACCCAAAGGCATATACACCCGAAAATCATATGCGTTGGTAGTGACAGTTTGCTCCGACGATGTCCCGAGGCATCAATTATCACTACTCAGATCGGATCAATGATATTGCAACAAGGTAAACACATTACCATGTAAATAATCTAATGATTGTTTGATCTCTTTTTAAAGCATATTAATACACAATAGAGTGTTAAGAGTATTTTTTTCTTATCTTGTGCCAACTAAACTACAATGTCTCTATTATTTTTTTAAAGAAGTGAATTCAAACCTTATTGTTACACACATCAACAACACTTAATTTGGGCTAATACTTAATAAATAAATTGTAAGTACACTAAAAACATATAAAATGACTTTTAATAAATCCATCAAGACCATTTTTAATTTTGTACATCTTGTCCCACTTTTGAGTGTGTTAACCACGTGACTAAAATAAGAAAATTGATATAAGTCCACACTTGAATCTCTTGAAAAAATGAGACTGCAGGGAGGTCTGGGAAGCTACAAGAGGCAACATTGGCTCTCTGGTGTTGCAGATTTCTTCTTCCATGAATTATCCTTCCTCTACAAACTTTCTCCAACCTTTCTAGGAGCTTCAAATAGCTCTAGTACCAAATGTAAATTGAGCAACAGGGGCGGAAGCCTGATTATCTTTATTAAACTCAATCAACCAAGAATACAATGGAGTGTTGCAATTATTATAGGAATTGAACAGCCATGTGCAGACAAAGAAATAGGTTGCACATGTAAAACTAAACTCACAACAACTTTCAAAATACATCCGAGAAGCGCATAAATTGTTATAACAATTATAACAATTATACTTGTGGAAATAAAGACAAATATGGTTTAAAAACCATATAACAACATTGTTTAATTAATAATATTAATTAAATAATTTATTTATATAATGCATAATTAATTAACCTAACAAGTATTCCCTGGAATGTATAATGGTTCAAATTTTATGAAACCATAGAAGGCATATTATTTTTGTATATATAGAAATAATGAAATATACGAAGGCTTGTTTTATGTCGGGCTATGTGACCTGGGTTTCCTTCCTTGTATTGATTTCATGGTTTTCAAATTATGAGACCTCGGTTTCCTTCTGGGTTTTGGTTTATTTGTTTTTCAAACCCTTACTCCTTTAATGAATTCTTGGTTTATCATCTATATGGTATAACAGGTCGAAGTAGTATGAAAATATTAGAATACTTATATAAATATAGATGTACGTGATTCATGTTGTTAATAGTTTCTCCTCATTGCTATCGTGGAGTGATATCAACATTTATTTGGGTGTAGTTGTTCTCCCTTATCTATTAATCATTTGAAGATTAAAATAAAATACCTAGCTAGGTTGGGACTGTTGATGACTTATATATTTGTATCAAAGTTAACAAACTTGAGGGATTGACCACTTAGTCCTTGGTCTTCGACCTAGATATAGTAAAAACAAAAACAACATTTTTTATTTATGAATTTTTTTACGTCACTATAATTTTTATTCTTAGTTAATACTGTGGTGTTAGATAATTATGGCATTGCGGGACCAAAATCATATTGTTTTTTTTTTTTAATGTTCAACTTTACCCTTTGTAACTAGATAGATGTGTCTTATTGGCCTAATGACCATGAGTTATCTCCTTGGGAGGAATACTCCTAACCTTTTTGAGTTATTTTTTTGCATACTGGATTGAAGATGATAGGCCAATGTTAAAGGAATTTATGGTCGCATTGTGTGCAGTATATTGGTTTTGTATGACAATTTCCTTGTCACTTGCCCCCCCAAAGTTATCTGATTCTTATTAAGCCAAGAAGTTATAGGGTTGGTGTTAACAATGATATCCAATCGCGTGAAAAGTGTGTAGATTACTTCATATTATATATATATATATATATATATATATATATATATATATATATATATATATATATATATATATATATATATATATATATATATATATATATATATATATATATATATATATATATATATATATATATATATATATATATATATATATATATATATATATATATATATATATATATATATATATATATATATATATATATATATATATATATATATATATATATATATATATATATATATATATATATATATATATATATATATATATATATATATATATATATATATATATATATATATATATATATATATATATATATATATATATATATATATATATATATATATATATATATATATATATATATATATATATATATATATATATATATATATATATATATATATATATATATATATATATATATATATATATATATATATATATATATATATATATATATATATATATATATATATATATATATATATATATATATAATCAAGTAGATTATATTGAGTGTTTATGCATTAAATTTTTATTTTAAATGAAGTCAATAGGATGTATGTGTAGTGCTTTCAGAAAAATTATAGAATGTGTTCTTTCGATTTATCTTATGTATACATATATATACCTATGTATATGTATATATTGTATGTATATATGTGTGTGTATATATATATATATATATATATATATATATATATTCAATCAAATAATATTAATGTTTGTATTAACGGTTCATGGGGCTCTACAATCCCATAATATAGTCTGTTAAAATTATACTCAATGTTATGTTGCATCAATACATCATTTCAAGGTACCAAGTGTTGGTCGTCAAATAGGACTTTTTAGAAGAGCAACAGTCAGGGGACAAAAAGTCCCTCCTCTTTAATGGGAGAGGTTCCCTTATTCTGAAACGAACTTATTTACAAATACACAGAACATTATTTTATGGTCAAACTTGGATATTACGAAAGTGTTTTCCACAAGGATCATCAGTTACGCCAGGACTGAGGAAGGGGAATAAGAAGATGAGCAGAATGGCAACATTCAGAATTATAGATAGTAGAATAATTCTTCGTGTATGCGAAGTTTCAAAGGATTTAAGACAAGATCATTTGCATTAGCTGAATGGGGTTAAATTTAAAGACACAAAGTTCCGTAAATAACCTTCTTCAGATTTGTTAATCAAGGACACAAAGTTCCTTCTTGGTTGTACAAGATCACTGTACTTGCAAAACTGAACAGTATGCAATCAGAGAGACTAAACGAGTTAGGAACAAAATGATCTTCACAATACTAAAGGAAAACACAGAGACAACAAGAATCAGATAGACAAAGAACGGAAAGCCCTTTTGTATTGATTTCTTTAAGATCTATTTACACTTTCAGTAAATATCCAAGTTCTTCCTCCCTTGAAAATGGCGTGGAAAGGCCATTATATAGATTACAAGTCAGTTACTCTTCGTAACCGTTTCTTTTAACTAAAGAATAGTTAAGTACCGCCAATTGCAATACCTTAACTAATTACAAAGAATATGAAAAGAAAGGAAAGAAGAGGAAAGGAAGGAGAAGGAGACAGGTGGCCGGCTACTGGGAGGGACCCACTGTCTTCAGAATCCGCTGCCTAAACTTCTTAAATGACTTAGCTATATCTCTGCCACGAGGGACTGACGTGTTGGTTGCAGACTGAGTCCAAAATCCCAGACATTTCTCAATCTCTTTATCAAACTCGACGTGAGTATGATAGTCTTTGTTTGCTTCTTCAATGGCAGACTGAAGAGAAAAAATTTCCTTTATCTTGTCCTTAGAGATGGAGTCTTCCTTGAAAAGATTATCTTTGACAAAAGCTCTGAACTGAGCTTTGATTTCTTGCAAGGACAAGGGAACGCCAGAGTTTTCATCCTGAAGATGACAATGCATATCTTTGAACGCAGCAGCTGCCAGTGTCTTGAATGCTTCTCCCTTCTGCCAGCTATTCTTCATTTCTCCTACAGCTTCCTCCAGGACTCTGATTTTCCACTCCACGCTGTAGACCCAAGATTTTGACAGATTGTCCTTAGCATCATCGAAAATCTTGTTCGCCAGTAAGATGTTCTCATCTGTCTGGCCCATGAGGCGAAGGTCTACGATGCAACTACTCCAGAGCTTAAGCTCTTTATCCATTACCCCAATAGTAGAGGACAACTTCTGTTGCAAATTATCTACCTTTCCATGTAGCTTAAAAGCTTCATCGATGAAGTTTAGTCCGGCAACAAGCATGTCATCTACCATGGCTTCGATAGCTCTGCCATAGACAGAATACTTGTGCATATCTTTAATACTTTGCACTTCATCTTGGCTTAGAATTACAGGAGGCGGTAGAGCAGTCAAGGGGGTAGGGTCCAAAACTTTGTCCTTAGACAAAAGTGACTTGATAAAACTCGTGAGAACTTGGGCTTGTTCTTCTAGCTGCTCAATCGTCTGCTGCCCTTTCTCTACCCTTCCAATAACCCTTGTGACTGTTTCCTGGAGGTTATGAATCTCACCTTCAGGAGTAGACTCTCCCATAGGGATCCTTGAAAGCTCCAAGTCAGATGTCAACAAGTCTGATTCTGATTTGTCTACTGTGGGCTTAGCAATCTCCAGGAATTGCTGACCTTGAGCATCTGACACAATCCTGGAAGTAGTTCTGGCTTTCTTGGCACGAGAAGGAGTGGTGCCCAACAAGGCTGCTACAGCATCAAAATTTGGTCCCAAGCTTTGAGAGGAGGATTTCCTCTTCCTTTTGTCAACCAGAGGTTGCACCCAAGCAAAAGAGGAAGAAGAATCTGCAGGAGAAGCAAGGGGGCCAAGAGACAGGGAGCTCATGACACTCAAGGTCTGTGCAGCTGTTGACTCAAGCTGAGATGTGGGTAGAACACTGGAGGTAATGGCGGTAGAAGAATCAGTAGTACCTGGAAATTCAGTGCTCTGGACCTCCTTATCTACTGGATTTTCAGGAACGCTTGCAGGAGTTGGCATCTCACTTTCTTCACTTTCACTGAGAACAATGATGTTCTCTGGCCCCATAGGTAACTGTGCATGTTTTCTTGGAGGATCATTCTCTGCAGGCTCCTTCTTTACCTCTTTGAGTTTCTTCTTGTATACCTAGGTAGATGGAGAAGGAGTAGATTCCACAGGTCCCTGAGCTGTTGAGGCAGGAGAGGTTTTCACTGGTGTTCCAGACTCTGGAACTGATGTCTCTCTTATGGGTGTCGAATCATCCTTGGAGCTAGATTCTCCTGAGTGCCTCTTGAATTCTCGGATCTTCTTACTGAACCAGACCCTAGTTCTGATCAAGACTGGAGCAAGAATCTCAGCCAGATCATCTCTCTCTTTCCTGTTCCAATCCAAGTCCTCTAGGGGAGTGTGCTTAATCACATTTTCATACTCATAAGAGTATAGCTCAGAATTATCATCTTGGAGACCTTCAGGAACTTGGTACAGACTGAGTTCTTGGATCAATTGCAGGGAGAACCTGCCACAATGCCTTCTTCTGGCTTCAAAATCATCTGCACAGTCAGCCCAGTAGTCTTCTGTATCTTCCCTATGATGATATATTATCTTGAGGTTCTGTTCAATGAACTTCTTCAAGTCAAAACAGGTTCTAGGCTTGAAGAAATGAACAATGATAGGGACCAGGGCTCTTTCTATGTTCTGAGCATCCAGAGCTATTTTGCATGTATAGTTTCCCAGAGAGATGGGAAAGTGCAAGCCAGAAATCTTCTTGTCTCTGCAAGTTCTGTGCAACTTGTCTAGTTGCCTGCATATTTCAATCAGGGCCATTTTGTCATTGCAGAACATGGGGAGCCGCAGAGGGGTGCTCTCATAGCCAGCCAGCCTGATATAGGAGAATTTCCTGAATTGAATGAAATAGGCTCCATACTGCGATATCAAGTTCATGGCTTCATCTGAAAACCTTCTAGCAGTATCACCTTCGAGCAATCTGACCACGTACATGGTGAAAGCATCATTGACCCTTCTGAAATTGCGGTTGCTGGTCTCCAAGGTGAACTGCGGGCAATAGGCATACACTGGATCATCTTTGTGTGCATCTGCATAGGAGAAACCAAACCACTGCCTGGATGCTGCTAGGGTATACATCAGATATGAAGTCATGTAGAACTTCTTTGTTTGCTGAACGTTAGATAGCTGCTCAGCCAAATTCATACTGATGATCTCTACCCAGTTGATATTTTGTGTTCCCTCGCACACCATGCTAATGAGCGGGCACATCCATAAATGAAATTCATTGGTGGAGGGCAAACCCATAACCCGAGCCAGCAGGATTATGAAGTCTGATAGTTCTTTGTTGAAATCCACCCGGAAGAGGGTTTTGGTCAGATGAGAAGGACCTTTCTTAGGGTTCTTCAACCAAGACTTCGCCACTCGAGCTTTATATTTATCACTGTCTTGGTCGAACATGGCCTGTGCTTGATCCCGAGAGACGACTATAGCATTGTCCATCTCCGGAATCCTCAGAGCAGCTCCAATGGCGGCAGCGTCTAGCTTGGCAATGAGCTCCCCGTGTATGTTTGTCAATTCACTCGTAGCGGGGTCGAAGTGAGCTCCGCATGAAAGTACAGTATTAGCACACTGCACTGAGATAGGGAATCCTCCGGCGAAATCTAAACCCCTATCATTAATCATCTGTGCCATTGGCGTAGGGTTTGCATCTGTCATTCTTGACCAAAAATCACCAAAGTCGAGATGACGAGCTTCACTGTCTCCGATATTGCTAACGGCAGACTCAAGTGGAGAAATTTGCTCGTACCCCTGAAACTTGATCTTCATATTGATAGACTGGGAGCTGCAGCCTAGACTTCAGGAAGGAATTTGCAAATGGAGGGGGAATTGCGCAGGTTTTCGAATTGCAAGGGTTTGAGCGAAAGATAGCATGGAAGCAATGCGAAAAATGCAAGGGGAATGCTCGTTATATAGTCGTTTGGAGAGAGAAATGACTTTAATGTGCATTGAATACACCACCACCAATTTGAAAAATATCATACTTGGAGCGAGCGGGAAAAACTAAGTGTGAATGACACTAGGTACGCTTGGGACATGTGAGACGCGAATGCGCGAAACACGCGGCTCGGCCGGTTCGGGCGAAACAGGGAGAGGACGCACAAATGCATTTGGGACAAATGGGATGAAAATGTGCGAAGTACGCGATTCGGGTGTTTCGGCTGAAATTGGAACAGCGGGCCCATTTGGACTTGGGACATTCGGGACAAAAAGTTCCGAAGTACGCGACTTGACCAGCTCGGCCGAAATTAGGAAAGCTCACACTTTTTCAAATGGGGCAGTCGGGACAAAAAGTTCCGAAGGACGCGGTTCGGGCAAATCGGCCGAAAATGGGAAAGCTCGCACTTTTTAACTTTGGGACATTTGGGACAGGAAAGTGCGAAGTACGCGGGAAGGATGATTCGGCCGAAATTGGAACAACACGCAAAATGAGTTTTGGGACACTTGGGACAAAATTTTCCGACGGGCCCGAAAAATGGGACAGCTTCGGGGATTTCGGCCGATCGGGGGAACAGAGTGCATTTTCTTACTTGGGACAGATGGGACAAAAAGTTCCGACAGGCCCGAAAATCACACAAAAAGACCCAAAACACAAATTTCTTTTAACTCCACGACTTAGGCACTTCAGAGAAGAACTCTTCAACTCAAAATTTTGAAAATTTTACTCTTATCAGAGTGGGAAATTTTGAGTGGGCAACACCAAGAAAAAAAAATGTATATATATATATATATACATATATACATACATACATACATACATACATACATACATATATATATATATATATATATATCTATATATATACATACATATATATATACATACATACATACACACACACACACATATGTATATATATATTATATATATATATAGACATACATATACATATACATATACATATATACATACATATATACATACATACATATATACATACATACATACATACATTTCCATAGACTTCTTGTACTACAGCTAAGAAAATTATTCAAAAGATCATTTCCATAACTTAAGAGTCCTTGTTCGAAGCTTCGGATATGCGGTTGTAACTTTATCACATATGGGTAAGTAGAACTAACACATCCTTAGTATTCTAGTGGACCACTAAAGTCTCATGAAGTCAGACCTAGGATTAAATTCATCATCGATAAAATCCTCGTGGGATCAAGATGACACAAATGGAGTTAGTGAAATAGTTGTACCATGACTTAAACTCTTGTTATTGATCTCTTTAGTTCCTCGCAGATAAATTTTCTACCTTATCCAGTAACAATTTAACCACCTTGGTTATTTACGAATATTTTATAGGATAGATGGTTTTCTCACCTTACACCGATCTATAATAGGACGTAGAGCCTTGAGTGCAATTGGAATTAAACTAAACCTCATCTAATTAGGAGTTAACTTGTGGGTAGAAAATTGTAAGTAACTCTTAGCAAATGATATTGTTTTGAAGATGTCGACTTAAGAGAAATGGGGAAACTGATAACTTGATCCTGTAATCTCTAGTTATTACCTTTTTGACATTTAGGACAAAGAAAATTGTCCTATACAGGATCATGAAATACCGAAACCTAAGCTCTTACTAGGGATAATTTTAGCGGCGAATATTCGTAATATGGAGAAAATTTCATTTTAGGAAATTTTGAAAAGGTGAATTATTCGGAGTGGGTCGGTGTCCTATTTGCCTAAAATATATAGTATATTTTTTTGGGCGGTCGGCTTTGCCTTCATTTGAAAACATCTCCTATAAAAACATAGCTCATTCGCCGGGTAGTATACCTCAAGTAGCTTAACAAATTACCAATACTGTGAAATTTGAACTCGCATACCCTTAAGGGCATTGTTGACGCGCGACAACAGCTGTACTGACACGTAACAGAGAAAATTTTGACGTGTGACAATAGCTTGTACTGACACGCGACAGAGAAAATGTTGACGCGCGACTTGGGTAAAGAAGTTGACGCGTGACAAGGGCAGTGTGACACGCGACAGTATATTCAGACAGTGGACGCGCAACAGGAAATGGGTTATTGACGTGCGACAAGTGCAGAGTTGACACGTGACAAAGACCTCAGACAGGGGACGTGTGACAAGACCTCAAACACTGGACAGAGTTGCTAATTGGTTCTTTTGCTGATGCATGACTCTTTTTCAGAATAATGGAAGGTGCTAGCTCAAAGAATACGAATAACCTAAAAGTAAGTAAGAAATCTCATAAATCACTCTTCAAGTATTTTGGAAACTCTGCGGATATAGAAATTGTAAATACCAATCATATAGATGCCACCCACAAAGAATCAGAATACTGACTTGTGGAATGTATTATTGAGGTGGACATGCATTATGCACAGTATCAAAGTCAAACAATGAAACCTACGATAATATGCCAGATCTTGAAGATATAGTTCCTGTTGGGGTGCAACCAGAAGTGTAGCTAGATATCACAGATACAAACACTTAGCAAAATGGAAGACAGAAAACAAAATCAAACTCTGGTCCAAGGAAGAGGAAACCAGGTGATTGTGATATTGCTCAAATTCTACTCAAAAAGTAAAGCATTGAAAACGAACAAGAAATATGTGGACCATGGTAGGACATACAAAGTTGATTGGGTAGCTAAATTATTCGTTTATTGAACCTGTACAATCATCTAATTCTGAAGAAATCCCATCTGAATGTACATGTACAATATGTACGTGGAAATTGGGAAAGCAACAAAAATGCAACTAAAGCCTGGACCACTATAGAACAAACATTGTAGAACAATATATTTTAAACGGGGGGGGGACGAAGGGAAGGAAGGGAGGTGATATGGTGAAGGGGGGATGCTGTCCCGTTTTTCTTCGCCGCTTGATGCTTACAGGCGGATGGCGAGAAAATCCAAAACACATCGGTTGAAACTGAAAAAGAATGCATGCATGTTAGATACGCACGAAATAAACATGAGGCAATAGCAGAAAAAAAAAAAAAAAAAAAAAAAAAAAAAAAAACAAAACACGACATCTTTGGAAAAAATGTAGTAACTATCACATATCGCATGATCTGGTAAGCTGAAAGAACAAATCCTAAAAAGTCCTACCACAATGAAAATTCATACAAGTCTCTACTCTTTTTTTTTTTTCAAAAATACTAAAATATTCAATACCTATAAAACAATAGGAAAGGAAAAGAGCAATTTCGAATTTCCTTTCCTTTCCTTCCTGATGTCAATCACAAACACAGTTCAAAGATTTCAAGTTTGTGATCAATTTAATGGAATGAATGTGTACATTTTATGTAATTGTTTGTTAATATTATGACAAAGTGAAGTCATTCCTGTTGTGGGCATTTTCTTCCTGAGTGAGACGTCACCCCGCCCCCCAGTCCTTCTCCTTTTGGTCTAAAAGTAGTGTAACGGGAAATTGGAAAAAAAAGAAATGCCTCTCGATGATTATAGTAAGATTTTAACTATAATGTAAAAAAAAAAAAAGCAAACTTTATCTCTCTTTCATCGATGAAGTGAAGTCGTCGAACAAACAAACCTCCTGTGTTATGTATCCTCCCACATCTATACTTTCGAAAAATCATAATAAGGATATCCCATCATCTGTTGGGTTTTAATGAAATGGGTTGAAAGACTTCAACCTGCAAATGCCGGAAAAAACCTATATAAATGAGTTGTTCTCATTTGAAAAGATGTTTTGCTGGAAAAATGACTAATTAATGGAAATTGCTACGAAGGTTTTGTACTGTCGGTTTTTAGAGTCCGCGTGCCCATCCTGAGGGCCTCCACCTCATCTCACCTGCTCATGCCATTCTCTCCTGGGGCATTTTTCCCCCCGGTACGGATGTATATCAGGAAGTTTTTGCGGGAGCAATTCTGTTGTCTGTCCCTCATGCAGGGTCACTGAACAAGTCTCTGTTTTAGATTTACATACAAAAACACAGTGGCCCCATATAAATGCTACCATGCAAACCAACCCTGTAAAGGCTCAAGAAAAATGAATTTAGCATATAACATGGTAAGCAACCAGGAAAATGGTTGCTAAATTAGAATACCTTATAAGAGAACTTCAATCCTATATGTCAAAGCAGTCCCAAGAAGCATTTTCTCGAGTTCCAAATTTTGCAATTGATTAACAGATGGCCAAAAAACTTCTGAAGGATGTGGAGAGACTAGATGGATCTCTTTCTTTGTATTGATTGGGTTGGGGGAGTTAAAACCCCTGCAAATGTGCAGAGTTTTCCGTTAGGAGTTATAATCCTTCAATTGGTAGTTGGTTTTTCACTCATTCCACATGCAACTAACACGCACGCCAGCAGCATCCCTGCATTCAGTTTTCTATTTCAAGGGACTTGTGGTTCCGTTAACTGATTTAGAGACATTCTTAACAATTGGTTTGTATTCTTCCAATGTTACAGGACACAATTACAAACAACTGATGAAAAGCCACAAAGCCACAGGTTTCATTATTAATCTATTTGTTAATTATAGATATACGGATGAGAAAAATGGATGTCAAGTCTTGATATATTGTACTAATTTCCCAAGATAGTTTTGTGCAAGCCTGTTTTTTTAAACTTGGAAGATTATTAGAGCTAAAAATCCTAAACACGATTTTTAGATTTACTATCCATTATCACCATCTACTCAACTACTCCATCACTGTTAAATGGGGGAATACCAAGTCAAGAAAAAACAAAAACATTTTGCAAAACGTCAAGATATTACAACAAAAACAAAAATTACAACAAACCAAGGATCGGAACGAGAAGATGTTCCCGTGAACCGTAATTTGCTTGGGTTTGTTATAAAAGTTTAAACAAGAATACATCTAATCTTAAAAAACATTTCACAGAAAATAAAAAACTCTTCTTGGCTTGTTTGTCATCAGAAATTAGGTAACGTTTTGTAAAGATAAAATTCTGGAAGCCTGGGTGTGATGGAATCCTAAAACCTAAAATTTTTGGATACTGAGCTGAACCGGTGGGCCGTGTGCAGAATTTGTTAGAACTTCATTTCGCATAAATCAATGGGTACAATAATGTAACAATTTACAAGACGTCCAGAGAGCTCAAGGGTATGGAAATCACAGGTCTAAATAATAAAAAACTCAACAACTTAACTGAATGCCGATTTATTAAAGTTCAGTCAACAAATTTTTGCAACACAGACACCATGAGGAACCACCTATAAGAATTTTTTTAGATCCGCTTCTGAAAGTGGTGCCTATTATAAGGTTATGGCAAGTGAATCTAATCAAAGTTATACTTACAAGAAGATATCAGTGAATTTTTAGATTATATGATCTATGCCCCACAAACAATATTTTGGGGGGGGTTTTGGAGGATGAAAGGTTTTTCACATCTTCCAGTGCATTTTCTTTTCATTTAAATAAAATCAAAACTGAAAACATGTTGATAAAAAATCTGGAAAGAGTTGCATGATGTGTTATGATTCCTCGTACTATAATACTACTAACTCCATCGAAACCTTTCTGTTCGACAGAGAAATGCGGGCATTGGATTCCCTTTGTTGCGAAGAGGAAGCTGTGAATAATACAGCTACAAACAAAAGTCCCAAATATTCCTCCCAACCTTGAGAGTGTAATTGAGTCTTTCGTCAAACATTTCTACAAGAAGACAAATCGAGTTTTTGATGAAGCGATTGATAATAGTTGCATTCACCGGAACTTTGACAGGAGGTCCTTCAAGTGCCAGTCTTGTGTGGGGAGCTGGCAAACGGTTTCTGGGTTGAAAATTTCTTCTCGGAACGTCTGCATATGGTGCATGCTGGGCTAATTGTTTCTTTATAGCCACTAGATCATTTGCAAGTTTCTGGACTAATGGATCAGTATTGGGTCCAGAGGTGGAAGAGGAAGAAGCAGCAGATTTTAGATTTAGGAGGATCTCTTCTCAACTTCCCTGACATGATCAGGTCATCCTCGACACTAACAGCCAGTTCTTGATCCAGAACTAGCGTTCCAAGATTAGCCCTTCTTAGAGCATAACTGACTTTAGGCGTTTGGGCATTCAAAAAGAAACATTTTTGAATTTGATCAACCGGTCGAGTATTTGCAGGAATCTTGTTGATCAATCTGTTGAACCGAGCCACAAATTCTCTCATGGGTTCTGATGGATCTTTCTTTATCTAAGAAATCTGGGCAAGCAGGGCATGCACATCTTCTGCCGGCTTAAAACGGTTTTCGAACTGAGTTCTCATGGTAGTCCAGTCGGTGATGGCACCAGCCGGAAGGTGATAGAACCAATCAGCAGCATTATCCTGTAACGTCTCAACGAACAGTCTTACTGAGACGTCTTCATGTTCAAACCCCCAAGACCCCACATGCAACTATGAATGCTGCAATATGTTCGTCAGGGTGAATTTTGCCATCTCCTTTAAATTTTGGGAAGTTCTTTCGGTTACTTCGAGGTAACTCATGCAAAGGGTGCGCAAGAGCCAAAGTCAAAGCTCGTAGATTGGGACTAGCAGGCTCTGAAGGAATACCACCCGTAGGACTTCTATCTTGAACAGGCGGAGTGCTCGTCGAACGAGTTCTTCTATTTGAAGGGAAAGGAAAACCCTGTTGCTCCAAAAGCTGAAACTGAGAATCTTCAATACCAAGGGTCCTTCTCCCTCGAGTGAAACGTGGAGTCGCCAGATCAAAGGATGATCGAAAAAATTGCAGTACTGGAATGCGATTTTCCCCAGCGGAGTCGCCAAAAACTGTTGGTCGTCAAATAGGACTTTTTAGAAGAGCAACAGTCAGGGGACAAAAAGTCCCTCCTCTTTAATGGGAGAGGTTCCCTTATTCTGAAACGAACTTATTTACAAATACACAGAACATTATTTTATGGTCAAACTTGGATATTACGAAAGTGTTTTCCACAAGGATCATCAGTTACGCCAGGACTGAGGAAGGGGAATAAGAAGATGAGCAGAATAGCAACATTCAGAATTATAGATAGCAGAATAATTCTTCGTGTATGCGAAGCTTCAAAGGATTTAAGACAAGATCATTTGCATTAGCTGAATGGGATTAAATTTAAAGACACAAAGTTCCGTAAATAACCTTCTTCAGATTTGTTAATCAAGGACACAAAGTTCCTTCTTGGTTGTACAAGATCACTGTACTTGCAAAACTGAACAGTATGCAATCAGAGAGACTAAACGAGTTAGGAACAAAATGATCTTCACAATATTAAAGGAAAACACAGAGACAACAAGAATCAGATAGACAAAGAACGGAAAGCCCTTTTGTATTGATTTCTTTAAGATCTATTTACACTTTCAGCAAAATATCCAAGTTCTTCCTCCTCCTGAAAATGGCGTGGAAAGGCCATTATATAGATTACAAGTCAGTTACTCTTCGTAACCGTTTCTTTTAACTAAAGAATAGTTAAGTACCGCCAATTGCAATACCTTAACTAATTACAAAGAATACGAAAAGAAAGGAAAGAAGAGGAAAGAAAGGAGAAGGAGACAGGTGGCCGGCTATTGGGAGGGACCCACTGTCTTCAGAATCCGCTGCCTGAACTTCTTCAATGACTCAGCTATATCTCTGCCACGAGGGACTGACGTGTTGGTTGCAGACTGAGTCCAAAATCCCAGACATTTCTCCATCTCTTTATCAAACTCGACGTGAGTATGATAGTCTTTGTTTGCTTCTTCAATGGCAGACTGAAGAGAACAAATTTCCTTTATCTTGTCCTTAGAGATGGAGTCTTCCTTGAAAAGATTATCTTTGACAAAAGCTCTGAACTGAGCTTTGATTTCTTGCAAGGACAAGGGAACGCCAGAGTTTTCATCCTGAAGATGACAATGCATATCTTTGAACGCAGCAGCTGCCAGTGTCTTGAAAGCTTCTCCCTTCTGCCAGCTATTCTTCATTTCTCCTACAGCTTCCTCCAGGACTCTGATTTTCCACTCCACGCTGTAGACCCAAGATTTTGACAGATTGTCCTTAGCATCATCGAAAATCTTGTTCGCCAGTAAGATGTTCTCATCTGTCTGGCCCATGAGGCGAAGGTCTACAATGCAACTACTCCAGAGCTTAAGCTCTTTATCCATTACCCCAATAGTAGAGGACAGCTTCTGTTGCAAATTATCTACCTTTCCATGTAGCTTAAAAGCTTCATCGATGAAGTTTAGTCCGGCAACAAGCATGTCATCTACCATGGCTTCGATAGCTCTGCCATAGACAGAATACTTGTGCATATCTTTAATACTTTGCACTTCATCTTGGCTTAGAATTACAGGAGGCGGTAGAGCAGTCAAGGGGGTAGGGTCCAAAACTTTGTCCTTAGACAAAAGTGACTTGATAAAACTCGTGAGAACTTGGGCTTGTTCTTCTAGCTGCTCAATCGTCTGCTGCCCTTTCTCTACCCTTCCAATAACCCTTGTGACTGTTTCCTGGAGGTTATGAATCTCACCTTCAGGAGTAGACTCTCCCATAGGGATCCTTGAAAGCTCCAAGTCAGATGTCAGCAAGTCTGATTCTGATTTGTCTACTGTGGGCTTAGCAATCTCCAGGAATTGCTGACCTTGAGCATCTGACACAATCCTGGAAGTAGTTCTGGCTTTCTTGGCACGAGAAGGAGTGGTGCCCAACAAGGCTGCTACAGCATCAAAATTTGGTCCCAAGCTTTGAGAGGAGGATTTCCTCTTCCTTTTGTCAACCAGAGGTTGCACCCAAGCAAAAGAGGAAGAAGAATCTGCAGGAGAAGCAAGGGGACCAAGAGACAGGGAGCTCATGACACTCAAGGTCTGTGCAGCTGTTGACTCAAGCTGAGATGTGGGTAGAACACTGGAGGTAATGGCGGTAGAAGAATCAGTAGTACCTGGAAGTTCAGTGCTCTGGACCTCCTTATCTGCTGGATTTTCAGGAACACTTGCAGGAGTTGGCATCTCACTTTCTTCACTTTCACTGAGAACAATGATGTTCTCTGGCCCCATAGGCAACTGTGCCTGTTTTCTTGGAGGATCATTCTCTGCAGGCTCCTTCTTTACCTCTTTGAGTTTCTTCTTGTATACCTGGGTAGATGGAGAAGGAGTAGATTCCACAGGTCCCCGAGCTGTTGAGGCAGAAGGGGTTTTCACTGGTGTTCCAGACTCTGGAACTGATGTCTCTCTTATGGGTGTCGAATCATCCTTGGAGCTAGATTCTCCTGAGTGCCTCTTGAATTCTCGGATCTTCTTACTGAACCAGACCCTAGTTCTGATCAAGACTGGAGCAAGAATCTCAGCCAGATCATCTCTCTCTTTCCTGTTCCAATCCAGGTCCTCCAGAGGAGTGTGCTTAATCACATTTTCATACTCATAAGAGTATAGCTCAGAATTATCATCTTGGAGACCTTCAGGAACTTGGTACAGACTGAGTTCTTGGATCAATTGCAGGGAGAACCTGCCACAATGCCTTCTTCTGGCTTCAAAATCATCTGCACAGTCAGCCCAGTAGTCTTCTGTATCTGCCCTATGATGATATATTATCTTGAGGTTCTGTTCAATGAACTTCTTCAAGTCAAAACAGGTTCTAGGCTTGAAGAAATGAACAGTGATAGGGACCAGGGCTCTTTCTATGTTCTGAGCATCCAGAGCTGTTTTGCATGTATAGTTTCCCAGAGAGATGGGAAAGTGCAAGCCAGAAATCTTCTTGTCTCTGCAAGTTCTGTGCAACTTGTCTAGTTGCCTGCATATTTCAATCAGGGCCATTTTGTCATTGCAGAACATGGGGAGCCGCAGAGGGGTGCTCTCATAGCCAGCCAGCCTGATATAGGAGAATTTCCTGAATTGAATGAAATAGGCTCCATACTGTGATATCAGGTTCATGGCTTCATCTGAAAACCTTCTAGCAGTATCACCTTCGAGCAATCTGACCACGTACATGGTGAAAGCATCATTGACCCTTCTGAAATTGCGGTTGCTAGTCTCCAAGGTGAACTGCGGGCAATAGGCATACACTGGATCATCTTTGTGTGCATCTACATAGGAGAAACCAAACCACTGCCTGGATGCTGCTAGGGTATACATCAGATATGAAGTCATGTAGAACTTCTTTGTTTGCTGGACGTTGGATAGCTGCTCAGCCAAATTCATACTGATGATCTCTGCCCAGTTGATACTTTGTGTTCCCTCGCACACCATGCTGATGAGCGGGCACATCCAGAAATGAAATTCATTGGTGGAGGGCAAACCCATAACCCGAGCCAGCAGGATTATGAAGTCTGACAGTTCTTCATTGAAATCTGCCCGGAAAAGGGTTTTGGTCAGACGAGAAGGACCTTTCTTAGGGTTCTTCAACCAAGACTTCGCCACTCGAGCTTTATATTTATCACTGTCTTGGTCGAACATGGCCTGTGCTTGATCCCGAGAGACGACTATAGCATTGTCCATCTCCGGAATCCTCAGAGCAGCTCCAATGGCGGCAGCGTCCAGCTTGGCAATGAGCTCCCCGTGTACATTTGTCAATTCGCTCGTAGCGGGGTCGAAGTGAGCTCCGCATGAAAGTACAGTATCAGCACACTGCACTGAGATAGGGAATCCTCCGGCGAAAGCTAAACCGCTATCGTTAATCATCTGTGCCATTGGCGTAGGGTTTGCATCTGTCATTCTTGACCAAAAATCACCGAAGTCGAGATGACGAGCTTCACTGTCTCCGATATTGCTAACGGCAGACTCAAGTGGAGAAATTTGCTCCTGCCCCTGAAACTTGATCTTCATATTGATAGATTCGGAGCTGCAACCTAGACTTCTGGAAGGAATTTGCAAATGGAGGGGGAATTGCGCAGGTTTTCTAAATTGCAAGGGTTTGAGCAAAAGATAGCAAGGAAGCAATGTGAAAATGCAAAGGGGAATGCTCGTTATATAGCCGTTTGGAGCGAGAAATGAATTTAATGCGCATTGAATACACAACCACCAATTTGAAAAATATCATACTTGGAGCGAGCGGGAAAAACTAAGTGTGAATGACACTAGGTACGCTTGGGACATGTGAGACGCGAATGCGCGAAACACGCGGCTCGGCTGGTTCGGGCGAAACAGGGAGAGGACGCACAAATGCATTTGGGACAAATGGGACGAAAATGTGCGAAGTACGCGATTCGGGTGTTTCGGCCGAAATTGGAACAGCGGGCCCGTTTGGACTTGGGACATTCGGGACAAAAAGTTCCGAAGTACGCGACTTGACCGGCTCGGCCGAAATTAGGAAAGCTCGCACTTTTTCAAATGGGGCAGTTGGGACAAAAAGTTGAAGGACGCGGTTCGGGCAAATTGGGAAAGCTCGGGGACATTTGGGACAAAAGTGCGAAGTACGCGGGAAGGATGATTCGGCCGAAATTGGAACAACACGCAAAATAAGTTTTGGGACACTTGGGACAAAATTTTCCGACGGGCCCGAAAATGGGACAGCTTCGGGGATTTCGGCCGATCGGGGAACAGAGTGCATTTTCGTACTTGGGACAGATGGGACAAAAAGTTCCGACAGGCCCGAAAATCACACAAAAAGACCCAAAACACAAATTTTTTCAACTTCACGACTTAGGCACTTCAGAGAAGAACTCTTCAACTCAAAATTTTGAAAATTTTACTCTTATCAGAGCGGGAATTTTGAGTGGACAACAGGTGTAGAAGGAAGGTTTATGGAAAAGAGACATCCTCAGAGGAGATCCATCAAACTATGTTATAAGATCATGGAAAAGGTGGTAAAGGATTCCACTGAGCTCTTCTTATTAATTAACGAGGGAATTAGCTTGGGGAAAATTCAATCTATGATCAGAACTAAATGAATGGCTGAAACAAGGTCAAGAAGTGGATGTAGTATCAAAGGACGTCTCATTTACTCTCAGATGAAGAGTATAGTAGTTGAGTCCAATTTGATAGAAAGGAGATATCTTTGAATGTGGAGATCAGTCCAACCAATTATTTGTCTTCTCCTCATAATGACTCATTGATTAACTCAACCAGATTGATGGTCCCTTCAGGGAAAAAAGGTCATAAATCTATCACAAGATGTGGCAAAAAAGGAAATAGACCCATCGGCAATAAAAAGTTTGGACCATTCTCTAACTAGACATTCCAGGACTTTCCTGAAACCTTACTTCCCAAGAAAATCATGAAGGTCATATCCTACATTTGTTAATTCAATTATAATGCTCCTAAAAAACTTCATCACTTGTGCTATATAGTAGCTGCATTTTTATTGGCGATGTAGGAGTGGTTCTAATTATAGGAAACTGAAATGATGGGTAAGGAACATAAGTGTTGTTGGAAAAAAAATTGAAAAGGGTTGGTTGGGTTTTTGGCACGGGTCCCTAATTGGTAACAGGGGTTTTGGCATTCTTTTGAAAATAAATAACAGTTTAGGTAGAAATGATGAAACAAAATTTTAGCTTGTAGTTATGCAGAATAATTCTACAATGGAGAGCATGAAGAATTTATTATTCCTTTAGTATTTATGGACCTATTAATTGGTTGAGAAAGAGGATTTTATGGTAGGAAATTTTAGACTGAAATTGAAATCATCCAAGACTCATACCATCCTTTTGGGTGGCAAGTATCAATACAATCTTATCCAAATAGAACAAAATTATGAAGGTCTTGTTTGAAAGGCCAGTACAATCTTAGTATAGGATTTTAATAATTTCATTTAAAAGTAAGTCTATGGTATACACATTGAGCCTAAATAGGGCTTTGTTCACGCATGTTCAAAAGAATAACTCTGGGTTGTCTGTAATATCTACACAAGGATAGATATGGTTCTTTGACGAGTGACAAGAACTCTCATGTTAACGCACAACAAGAGACATCTCTACTAACGTGGAACAAGTTTAATCTCTACGCTGGTTTGACGCATGATAATTATTATCTCTATTCCAATTTCCACCAAAATTAGGATGAAGATCTAGGGAAATGATACGTTCAAATGGTGAATTAATGTGGCTAATGCGCGTCAATTTTCTGTTGTACTGGATGTGCAATATGAAAACTAGTTTTGTCATGCTTTGGTAAGGTAAGCTGGTTGACGTGTGAAAATGTTTATATTGGTTGACGCATGATAATGAAAAATATTGCTAAAAGCAACTTTTGATAGTGGAATACTAGTTGTTGACGCACGACAAGGTATTTCCAAGGTTGATGCCAAGTGGATAAGGTGTCTTTTGGAATTTACGCATAAGATTTTTTTTATTAACTATATGAATGTGATAATGAAATGAGTTATTAGAAGAATTAGGAGAAGGGTGTGTTCTATTGAAAAGAAGACCATATTGAGTAATAATCTAGATCGAAAGGAATAATTGAATTCAAAACAATGGTAAGTCATACTAGAAAATCAGATCATGCCCAATAAGTTACAAGCTAGGAGGAGTTTCAATTTTCTCTATTCAAATATTTTGG